>ML316183.1:0-24669 GCA_005239505.1 Nicotiana paniculata | reverse complement strand
ATTTTATGGCAATTAAACTGGAATTCCGCCAGTCGTGCATGTATCATCGCCTGCCATGGTCCAAGTCGGACGCCTTGGTACGAAGCCGGTAACGGGTCGCATGATATTTTTTCGGGACATTAAATATGACCCAAGGAACCATAACCAATGCTTCGAAATGATCAAGTTACATTTTTTGGCATTTTATGGCAATTAAACTGGAATTCCGCCAGTCGTGCCTCTATTATCGCATCCATGGTCCAGGCCGGACGCCTTCTTATGGAGCGGGTACCGGATCGCATGATATTTTACCAGGACATAAAATACAACCCAAGGAACCATAACCACCTCTTCGAAATGATCAAATTACATTTTTTGGCATTTTATGGCAATTAAACTGGCATTGCGCCAGTCGTGCCTGTATTATCGCCTGGCATGGTCCAGGCCGGACGCCTTGGTACAGAGCCGGCACCTCATCGCATGATATATTTTCGGGACATGAAATACAACCCAAGGAACCATAACAAACGCTTTGAAATGATCAAGTTACATTTTTTGGCATTTAATGGCAATTAAACAGGAATTCCGCAAGTCGTGCCTGTATTATTGCCTGCCATGGTCCAGGCCGGATGCCGTGGTACGTAGACGATACTGAATTGCATGATATTTGTTCGGTACATAAAATATGACCCAAGGAACCATAACCCAAAACTTTGAAATGATGAAGTTACATTTTTTGTCATTTTATGGCAATTAAACTGGAATTGCGCCAGCCATGCCTGTATTATCGCGTGCCGTGGTCCAGGTCGAACTCCTTGTTACGGGGCCGGTACCGAATCTCATGATATTTGTCCGAGACATTAAATATGACATAAGGAACCATAACCAACACTTCGAAATGATCAAGTTACATTTTTTGGCGTTTTTTGGAAATTAAATTAGAATTCCGCCAGTCATGCCTGTACTATCGCCTGCCATGGCCCAGGCCGGAAGCCGTATGGAGCCGTTACCGGATCACATGATAGTTTTCTAGGACATGAAATACGACCCAAGGAACCATAAACAACGCTTCGAAATGATCAAGTTACATTTTTTAGAATTTTATGGCAATTAAACTGGAATTCTGTCAGTCGTGCATGTAGTATCGCCTGCCATTGTCCAGGCCGGACGCGTTGGTATGGAGCCGGTATCGGAGCGCATAATATTTGTCCGGGATATCAAATATGACCAAAGGAACCATAACCAACGCTTCGAAATGATCTAGTTACATTTTTTGGCATTTTGTGGCAATTATACTGGAATTCCGCCAGTCGTACCTGTATTATCGCCTGCCATGGACGCCTTGGTATGGAGCCGGTACCGGATGGCATGATATTATTCCGGGAAATAAAATACCACCAGAGGAACCATAACTAACTCTTCGAAATGATCAAGTTAAATTTTTGGCATTTTTTGGCAATTAAACTTGAATTCTGCCAAGTCGTGCCTGTATTATCGCCTGCCATGGTCCAGACCGGACGCTGTGGTACGTAGCCGGTACCGAATCACATGATATTTTTCCGGGACATCAAATATGACCCAAGGAACCATAAACAAAACTTCTAAATGATCAAGTTACACTTTTTAGCATTTATTGCAATTAAACTGGAATTGCGCCAAGTGGTACCTGTATTATTGCCTGCCATGGTCCAGGCCGGACGCTGTGGCACGTAGCTGGTACCGAATCGCATGATATTTGTCCGAAACATCAAATATGACCCAAGGAACCATAACCAAAACTTCGAAATTATCAAATTACATTTGTTGGAATTTTATGGCAATTAAACTGGAATTCAGCCAGTCGTGCCTGTATTATCGCCATCCATGGTCCAGGCCTGACGCCTTGGTATGGATCCAATACTGGATCGCGTGATATTTGTCCGGGACATAAAATAAAACCCAAGAAACCATAACCAACTCTTCGAAAGGATAAAGTTATATTTTTTGGCATTTTATGGCAATTAAACTAGAATTCCGCCAAGTCGTGCCTACATTATCGCCTTCCATGGTCCAGGTCGGACGCCTTGGTACGTAGCCGGTACCAAAATGATATTTGTCCGGGACATCAAATAAAACCCAATGATTCATAACCAATGCTTCAAAATGATCAAGTTAGATTTTTTGGAATTTTATGGCAATTAAACTGGAAATCCGCCAGCCGTGCCTGTATTATTGCCTGCAATAGTCAAGGCCGGATGCCTTGGTACGGAGCCGGTACCATATCACATGATATTTCTCCGAGACATCAAATAAAACCCAAGGAACCATAACTAACGCTTTGAAATGATCAAGTTATATTTTTTCGCATTTTATGGCAATTTAACTGGAATTCCGCCAGTCGTGCCTCTATTATCGCATCCATGGTCCAGGCCGGACGCCTTGGTATGGAGCAGGTACTGGATCGCATGATATTTTTCCAGGACATCAAATACAACACAAGGAACCATAACCAACTCTTCGAAATGATCAAGTTACATTTTTTGACATTTTATGGCAATTAAACTGGCATTGCGCCAGTCCTGCCTGTATTATCGCCTGCCATGGTCCATGCCGGACGCCTTGGTACGGAGCCGGTACCAAATCGCCTGATATTTTTCTGGGACATCAAATACGACCCAAGGAACCATAAAAAACTCTTTGAAATGATCAAGTTACATTTTTTGGCATTTAATGGCAATTAAACTGGAATTCCGCCAGTCGTGCCTGTATTATCGCCTGCCATGGTCCAGGCCAGACGCCGTGGTACGTAGCCGGTACCGAATCACATGATATTAGTTCGGTACATCAAATATGATGCAAGGAACCATAAGCAAAACTTTGAAATGATCAAGTTACATTTTTTGGCATTTTTTGGCAATTAAACTGGAATTGCGCCAGTCATGCCTCTATTATCGCCTGCCGTGGTCCAGGTCGGACTTCTTGCTACGGAGCCGGTACTGAATCTCATGATCTTTTACCGAGACATCAAATACGACACAAGGAACCATAATCAACGCTTCGAAATGATCAAGTTACATTTTTTGGCATTTTATGGCAATTAAACTGGAATTCCGCCAGTCGTGCCTGTATTATCGCCTGCCATGGTCCAGGCCGGACGCCTTGGTACGGAGCCGGTAAGGGATCTCATGATATTTGTCCGGCACATCAAATACGACCCATAGAACCATAACCAATTCTTTGAAATGATCAAGTTACATTTTTTGGCATTTTATGGCAAATAAACTGGAATTCCGCTAGTCGTGCCTCTATTATCGCCTGCCATGATCCAGGCTGGATGCCTTGGTATAGAGCCGGTACCGGATCACATGATATTTCTCTAGGACATCAAATACGACCCACGGAACCATAACCAACCGCTTCGAAATTATCAAATTACATTATTTGGCATTTTATGGCAATTAAACTGGAATTCCGCTAGTCGTGCATGTATTATCGCCTGCCATGGTCCAGGCCGGACGTCTTGGTACGGAGCCGGTACCGGATCCCATGATATTTTTCCGGCACATCAAATACGACCCACATAACCATAATCAATGCTTTGAAATGATCAAGTTACATTTTTTTGCATTTTATGGCAATTAAACTGGAATTCCGCTAGTCGTGCCTCTATTATCGCCTGCCATGATCCAGGCCGGATGCCATGGTACAGAGCCGGTACCGGATCACATGATATTTCTCCAGGACATCAAATACGATCCACAGAACCATAACCAACCGCTTCGAAATGATCAAATTACATTATTTGGCATTTTATGGCAATTAAACTGGAACTCCGCTAGTCGTGCATGTATTATCGCTTGCCATGGTCCAGGCCGGACACCTTGGTACGGAGCCGGTACCGGATCTCATGATATTTGTCCGGGATATCAAATATGACCCAAGGAACCATAACCAACGCTTTGAAATGATCAAGTTAATTTTTTTGGCATTTTATGGCAATTAAACTGGAATTCCGCCAGTCGTGCATGTATTATCACCTGCCATGGTCTATGCCGGACACCTTGGTACGAAGCAGGTACAGTATCGCATGATATTTTTCTGGGACATTAAATATGACCCAAGGAACCATAACCAACGCTTCGAAATGATCAAGTTACATTTTTTGGAATTTTATGGCAATTAAACTGGAATTCCGCCAGTCGTGCATGTATTATCGCCATCCATGGTCCAGGCCGGACACCTTGGTATGGAGCCTGTACCGGATCACATGATATTTTTTCAGGAAATCAAATACAACCCAAGGAACCATAACCAACTCTTCGAAATGATCAAGTTACATCTTTTGGAATTTTCTGGCAATTAAACTGGAATTCCGCCAAGTCGTGCTTGTATTACCGCCTGCCATGGTCCAGGCCGGACGCCGCGGTACGTAGCCGGTACCGAATCGCATGATATTTGTCCGGGACATCAAATATGACCCAAGGAACCGTAACCAAAACTTCGAAATTATCAAGTTACATTTTTTAGCATTTATTGTAATTAAACTAGAATTCCGCCAAGTCGTGCTTGTATTATCGCCTGCCATGGTCCAGACCGGACGCCGTAGTACGTAGCCGGTACCAAATCGCATAATATTTGTCCGGGACATCAAATATAAACCAAGGAACCATAACCAATACTTCGAAATGATCAAATTACATTTTTTGGCATTTTATGGCAATTAAACTGAAATTCAGCTAGTCGTGCCTGTATTATCGCCATCCATGGTCCAGGCTAGACGCCTTGGTGTGGATCCGGTACCGGATCGCGTGATATTTGTCCGGGACATCAAATACAACCCAAGAAACCATAACCAACTCTCCGAAAGGATCAAGTTACATTTTTTGGAATTTTATGGCAATTAAACTAGAATTTTGCCAAGTCATGCCTGCATTATCGCCTTCCAGGGTCCAGGCCGGACGCCTTGGTACGTAACCGGCACCGAATCGCATGATATTTGTCCGGGACATCAAATACAACTCAAGGATTCATAACCAATGCTTCGAAATGATCAAGTTACATTTTTTGGAATTTTATGGCCATTAAACTTGAAATCCGCAAGCCGTGCCTGTATTATTTCCTACAATATACAAGGCCGGACGCTTGGTACGGAGCCGGAACCGGATCATATAATATTTCTCTGGGACATCAAATACAACCCAAAGAACCATAAGAAACGCTTCGAAATGATCAAGTTACATTTTTTGGCATTTTATGGAAATTAAACTGGAATTCCGCTACCCGTGCCTGTATTATCACCTACCATGGTTCAGGCCGGACGCCTTGGTACGGAGCCGGTACCAGATATCATGATATTTGTCAGGGACATCATATACGAACCAAGGAACAATAACCAATGCTTTGAAATGATCAAGTTACATTTTTTTTGCATTTTATGGCAATTAAACTGGAATTCCGTTAGTCGTCCCTGTATTATAGCCATCCATGGTCCAGGTTGGACGCCTTGGTACGGAGCCGGTACAAGATCGCATGATATTTCTCGAGAACATCAAATACGACCCAAGGAACCCTAACCAACACTTCAAAATGATCAAATTACATTTTTTGGCATTTTATGGCAATTAAACTGGAATTCCGCCAGTCGTGCATGTGTTATCGCCTGCCATGGTCCAGGTCGAACGCCTTGGTACGGAGCCGGTACCGAATGCCATGATATTTGTCCGGGACATAAAATATGACCCAAGGAACCATAACCAACGCTTCGAAATGATCAAGTTACATTTTTGGCATTTTATGGCAATTAAACTGGAATTCCGCCAGTCGTGCATGTGTTATCGCCTGCCATGGTCCAGGTCGAACGCCTTGGTACGGAGCCGGTACCGAATGCCATGATATTTGTCCGGGACATAAAATATGACCCAAGGAACCATAACCAACGCTTCGAAATGATCAAGTTACATTTTTGGCATTTTATGGCAATTAAACTAGAATTTGGCCAGTCGTGCCTGTATAATCGCCTGCCAAGGTCTAGGCCGAACGCCTTGGTACGGAGCCGGTACCCGATCGCATGATATTTCTACGGGACATAAAATACGACCTAAGGAACCATAATCAACACTTCGAAATGATCAAGTTACATTTTTTGGCATTCTATGGCTATTAGACTGGAATTCCGCCAGCCGTGCCTGTATTATTGCCTGATATGGTCCAGGTCGGATGCCTTGGTACGGTGCCGGTACCGGATCGCATGATATTTGTACGAGATATCAAATATGACCCAAGGAACCATAACCAACGCTTCAAAATTATCAAGTTACATTTTTTGGCATTTTATGACAATTAAACTGGAATTCCGTCAGTCGTGCATGTATTATTACCTCCCATGGTCCAGGCCGGACGCCTTGGTATGAAGCCTGTACCGGATCGCATGATATTTGTCCGGGATATCAAATATGACATAAGGAACCATAACCAACACTTCGAAATGATCAAGTTACATATTTTGGCATTTTATGGCGAATAAACTGGAATTCCGCCAGTCGTGCCTGTATTATTGCCTGCCATGGTCCAGGGCGGACACCTTGGTACGAAGCCGGTACCGGGTTGCATGATATTTTTCTGGGAAATTAAATATATTTCAAGGAACCATAAAAAACGCTTTGAAATGATCAAGTTAAATTTTTTGGCATTTTATGGCAATTAAATTGGAATTCCGCCAGTCGTGCCTGCATAATCGCCTGCCATGGTCTAGGCCGGATGCCTTGGTACGGAGCCGGTACCCGATCACATGATATTTCTCCGGGACATAAAATACGACCCAAGGAACCATAACCAACACTTCCCAATGATCAAGTTACATTTTTTGGCATTCTATGGCAATTAGACTGGAATTCCGCCAGCCGTGCCTGTATTATTGCCTGCTATGGTCCAGGCCGGACGCCTTGGTACGGAGCCGGTACCGAATCACATGATATTTGTCCGGGATATCAAATATGACCCAAGTAACCATAACCAACGCTTCAAAATTATCAAGTTACATGTTTTGGCATTTTATGGCAATTAAACTGGAATTCCGCCAGTCGTGCATGTGTTATCGCCTGCCATGGTCCAGGCCGGACGCCTTGGTACGGAGCCGGTACCGGATCCTATTATATTTGTCCGGACATTAAATATGACCCAAGGAACATTAACCAAGGCATCGAAATGATCAAGTTACATTTTTTGGCATTTTATGGTAATTAAACTAGAATTCCGCCAGTCGTGCCTGTATAATCGCCTGCCAAGGTCTAGGCCAGACGCCTTGGTACGAAGCCGGTACCCGATCGCTCAAGGAACCATAACAAACGCTTTGAAATGATCAAGTTAAATTTTTTGGCATTTTATGGCAATTAAATTGGAATTCCGCCAGTCGTACCTGCATAATCGCCTGCCATGGTCTAGGCCGGTTGCCTTGGTACGGAGCCGGTACCGAATCACATGATATTTGTCCGGGATATCAAATATGATCCAAGGAACCATAACCAACGCTTCAAAATTATCAAGTTACATGTTTTGGCATTTTATGAATATTAAACTGGAATTCCGTCAGTCGTGCATGTATTATCGCCTGCCATGGTCCAGGCCGGACACCTTGGTATGGAGTAGGTACCGGATCGCATGATATTTGTCCGGGATATCAAATAGGACCCAAGGAACCATAATCAACGCTTTGAAATGATCAAATTATATTTTTTGGCATTTTATGGCAATTAAGCAGGAATTCCGCCAGTCGTGCCTGTATTATTGCCTGCCATGGTCCAGGCCGGACACCTTGGTACGAATCCGGTACCGGGTTGCATGATATTTGTCCGGGACCTTAAATATGAGCCAAGGAACCATAACCAACGCTTCGAAATGATCAAGTTACATTTTTTGGAATTATGGCAATTAAACTGGAATTCTGTCAGTCGTGGACGTATTATCGCCTGCCATGGTCCAGGCCGGACGCCTTGATACGGAGTCGGTACCGGATCGTATGATATTTTTACGGGATATCAAATACCCAAGAAACCATAACTAACACTTCGAAAGGATCAAGTTACATTTTTTGTTACTTTATGGCAATTAAACTAGAATTCCGCCAAGTCGTGCCTGCATTATCGCCTTCCATGGTCCAAGTCGGACGCCTTGGTACGTAGCCGGCACTGAATCGCATGATATTTATCCGGGACATCAAATACAACCCAAGGATTCATAACCAACGCTTCGAATTATCAAGTTATATTTTTTGAAATTTTATGGCAATTTAATAGGAATTCGTCCAGTCGTACCTGTATTATTGCCTGCCATAGTCCAGGCCGAACACCTTGGTACGGAGCCGGTACTGGATAACATGATATTTCTCCGGGACATCAAATACTACCCAAGGAACCATAACCAACATTTCGAAATGATCAAGTTACATTTTTTGGGCATTTTATGGCAATTAAACTAGAATTCCGCCAAGTCGTGCCTACATTATCGCCTTCCATGGTCCAGGCCGGACGCCTTGGTACGTAGCCGTTACTGAATCGCATGATATATTTTTGGGACATCTAATAGAACCCAAGGATTCATAACCAACGCTTCGAAATGATCAAGTTACATATTTTTGAATTTTATGGCAATTAAACTGGAATTCTGCCAGTCGTGCCTGTATTATCGCCTGCCATGGTCCAGGCCAGATGCCTTGGTACGGAGCCGGTACCGGATATAATGATATTTTTCCGGGACATCAAATACGACCCAAGGAACCATAACCAACGCTTCGAAATGATCAAGTTACATTTTTTGGCATTTTATGGCAATTAAACTGGAACTCCGACAGTCGTGCCTATATTATCGTCTGCCATGGTCCAGGCCGAATGGCTAGGTACGGAGCCTGTACCGGTCGCATGATATTTGTTGGGGATATTAAATATGACCCAATGAACCATCACCAACGCTTCGAAATGATCACGTTACATTTTTTGGCATTTTATGGCAATTAAATTGGAATTACGCCAGTCGGGCCTCTATTATCGCCTGCCATGGTCCAGGCCGGACGCCTTGGTACAGAGCGAGTACCGGATCACATGATATTTCTCCAGGGCATCAAATACGACCCATGGAACCATAACCAACACTTCAAAATGATTAAATTATATTTTTTGGCATTTTATGGCAATTAAACTGGAATTCCGTTAGTCGTGCATGTATTATCGCCTGCCATGGTCCAAGCCGGGCGCCTTGGTACGGAGCCGGTACCGTATCACATGATATTTGTCTGGGATATAAAATATTACCCAAGGAACCATAACCAACACTTTGAAATGATCAAGTTACATTTTTCTGCCTTTTATGGCAATTAAATTGGAATTCCACCAACCGTGCCTGTATTATCGCCTGCCATGGTCCAGGAAGGACGCCTTGGTACGGAGCCGGTACCGGGTCGCATGATATTTTTCCGGGACATTAAATATGACCCAAGTAACCATAAGCAACGTTTCGAAATGATCAAGTTACATTTTTTGGCATTTTATGGCAATTAAACTGGAATTCCTCCAGTTGTGCCTGTATTATCACCTGCCATGGTCCAGACCGGACGCCTTGGTACGGAGCCGGTACCGGATCGCATGATATTTGTCCGGGACATTAAATACGACCCAAGGAACCATAACCAATGCTTCGAAATGATCAAGCTACATTTTTTGGCAATTAAATTTGAATTCCGCCAGTGGTGCCTGTATTATCGCCTGCCATGGTCCAGGCCGGACTCCTTGGTACGGAGCTGGTAACGGATCACATGATATTTATCCTGGACATCAAATACGTCCCAAGGAACCATAACCAATGCTTCGAAATGATGAAGTTACATTTTTTTGCATTTTATGGCAATTAACTGGAATTCCGCCAGTCGTGCCCGTATTATCGCCTGCCATGGTCCAGGCCGGAGGCCTCGCTACGGATCCGGTACTGGATCGCGTTATATTTTTCTGGGATATTATATACGACCCAAGGAACCATAACAAACGCTTCGAAATGATCAAGTTACATTTTTTGGCATTTTATGGCAATTAAACTGGAATTTCGCAAGTCGTGCCTGTATTATCGCCTGCCATGGTCCAGGTCGGACGCCTTGGAATGGAGCCGGTATCGGATAACATTATATTTGTCTGGTAAATCAAATACGTCCCAAGGAACCATAACCAATACTTCTAAATTATCAAGTTACACTTTTTGGCATTTTATGGAAATTAAACTAGAATTCCGCAAGTCATGCCTACATTATCGTCATCCATGGTCTAGGCCAGACGCCTTGGTGTGGAGCAGGTACCTGATCGCATGATATTTTTCTGGGACATCAAATACAACCCAAGGAACCATAACCAACTCTTCGAAATGGTCAAGTTACACTTTTTGTCATTTTATGGCAATTAAACTGGAATTCTGCAAGTCGTGCCTGTATTTTTGTCTGCCATGGTCCAGGCTGGACGCCTTGGTACGGAGCCGGTACCGGATCACATGATATTTGTCTGGGACATCAAATAAGACCCAAGGAATCATAACAAACTCTTCGAAATGATCAAGTTACATTTTTGGCACTTTATGGCAATTAAACTTGAATTGCGCTAGTCGTGCCTGTATTATCGCCTACCATGGTCCAGGCCGGACGCCATGGTACGGAGGAGGTACTGGATCGCATGACATTTGTCCGGGAGATTAAATACGACCCAAGGAACTATAACCAACACTTCGAAATGATCAAGTTACATTTTTTGGCATTTTATGGCAATTAAATTGGAATTCCGCCAGTCGTGCCTGCATTATCTCCTGCCATGGTCCAGGCCAGAGGCCTTGGTACGGAGGCGGTACCGGATCGCATGATATTTGTTCGGCACATCAAATACGACCCACAGAATCATAACCAACACTTTGAAATGATCAAGTTACATTTTTTGGCATTTTATGGCAATTAAAATGGAACTCCGACAATCGTGCCTGTATTATCGTCTGCCATGGTCCAGGCCGAACGGATAGGTATGGAGCCTTTACCGGTCGCATGATATTTGTCCGGGATATTAAATATGACCCAATGAACCATCACCAACGCTTCGAAATGATCAAGTTACATTTTTTGGCATTTTATGGCAATTAAATTGGAATTATGCCGGTCGTGCCTCTATTATCGCCGGCCATGGTCCAAGCCGGACGCCTTGGTACAGAGCCGGTACCGGATCGCATGATATTTCTCCAGGGCATCAAATACGACCCACGGAACCATAACCAACACTTCAAAATGATTAAATTACATTTTTTGGCATTTTATGGCAATTAAACTGGAATTCTGTTAGTCGTGCATGTATTATCGCCTGCCATGATCCAAGCCGGACGCCTTGGTATGGAGCCGGTACCGGATCACATGATATTTGTCTGGAATATAAAATATTACCCAAGGAACCATAACCAACACTTTGAAATGATCAAGTTACATTTTTTGGCCTTTTATGGCAATTAAATTGGAATTCCACCAATCGTGCCTGTATTATCGCCTGCCATGGTTTAGGAAGGACGCCTTGGTACGGAGTCGGTACCGGGTCGCATGATATTTGTCTGGGACATTAAATATGACCCAAGGAACCATAAGCAACGCTTCGAAATGATCAAGTTACATTTTTTGGCATTTTATGGCAATTAAACTGGAATTCCGCCAGTTGTGCCTGTATTATCGCCTGCCATGGTCCAGGCCGGAAGCCTTGGTACGGAGCCGGTACCGGATCGCATAATATTTTTCTGGGACATTAAATATGACCCAAGAAACCATAACCAATGCTTCGAAATGATCAAGTTACATTTTTTGGCATTTTATGGCAATTAAATTTGAATTCCGCCAGTGGTGCCTGTATTATCGCCTGCCATGGTCCAGGCCGGACTCCTTGGTACGGAGCTGGTAACGGATCACATGATATTTATCCTGGACATCAAATACGTCCCAAGCAACCATAACCAACGCTTCGAAATGATCAAGTTACATTTTTTGGCATTTTATGGCAATTAAACTGAAATTCTGCCAGTCTTGCCCGTATTATCGCCTGCCATGGTCCAAGCGGGAGGCCTCGCGACGGATCCGGTACTGGATCGCGTGATATTTTTCTGGGATATTAAATACGACCCAAGGAACCATAACAAACGTATCGAAATGATCAAGTTACATTTTTTGGCATTTTATGACAATTTAACTGGAATTTCGCAAGTCGTGCCTGTATTATCGCCTGCCATGGTCCAGGTCGGACGCCTTGGAATGGAGCCGGAATCGGATAACATTATATTTGTCTGAGACATCAAATAAGTCCCAAGGAACCATAACCAATACTTCTAAATTATCAAGTTACACTTTTTGTCATTTTATGGAAATTAAACTAGAATTTCGCAAGTCATACCTGCATTATCGTCATCCATGGTCTAGGCCAGACGCCTTGGTGTGGAGCAGATACCTGATCACATGATATTTTTCCGAGACATCAAATACAACCCAAGGAACCATAACCAACTCTTCGAAATGACCAAGTTACACTTTTTGGCATTTTATGGCAATTAAACTGGAATTCTGCAAGTCGTGCCTGTATTTTCGTCTACCATGGTCCAGGCCGGACGCCTTGGTACGGAGCCGGTATCGGATCACATGATATTTGTCCGGGACATCAAATAAGACCCAAGGAACCATAACAAACGCTTCGAAATGATCAAGTTACATTTTTTGGCACTTTATGGCAATTAAACTTGAATTGCGCTAGTCGTGCCTGTATTATCGCCTACCATGGTCCAGGCCGGACGCCTTGGTACAGAGCCGGTATCGGATCGCATGACATTTGTCCGGGAGATTAAATACGAGCCAAGGAACTATAACAAACACTTCGAAATGATCAAGTTACATTTTTTGGAATTTTATGGCAATTAAATTGGAATTCAGTCGTGCCTGCATTATCTCCTGCCATGGTCCAGGCCAGAGGCCTTGGTACGGAGCCGGTACCGGATCGCATGATATTTTTTCGGGACATCAAATACGACCCAAGGAACCATAACCAACGCTTCGAAATGATCAAGTTACATTTTTGGCATTTTATGGCAATTAAACTGGAAATTCGCCAGTCGTGCGCATATTATCACCTGCCATGGTCCAGGCCGGAGGCCTTGGTACAAAGCCGGTACGGGATCGCATTATATTTGACCGAGACATCAAATACGACCCAGGGAACCACAACCAACGCTTCGAAATGATCAAGTTACATTTTTTGGCATTTTATGGCAATTAAACTGGAATTCCGCAAGTCGTGCCTATATTATCGCCTGCCATGGTCCAGGTCGGACGCCTTGGAATGGAGCCGGTATCGGATAAGTTTATATTTGTCTGGGACATCAAATACGTCCCAAGGAGCCATAACCAATACTTCGAAATTATCAAGTTACACTTTTTGGCATTTTAAGGCAATTAAACTAGAATTCTGCAAGTCATGCCTGCATTATCGCCATCCATGGTCTAGGCCAGACGCCTTGATGTGGAGCAGGTACCTGATCGCATGATATTTTTCCGGGACATCAAATACAACCCAAGGAACCATAACCAACTCTTCGAAATGATCAAGTTACAATTTTTGGCATTTTATGGCAATTAAACTGGAATTCTTCAAGTCGTGCTTGTATTATCGGTTGCCATGGTCCAGGACGGACGCCTTGGTACGGAGCTGGTACCGGATCACATGATATTTGTCCGGGACATCAAATAAGACACAAGGAACCATAATAAATTCTTCGAGATGATCAAGTTAAATTTTTGGTATTTTATGGCAATTAAACTGGAATTCTTCAAGTCGTGCTTGTATTATCGGTTGCCATGGTCCAGGACGGACGCCTTGGTACGGAGCTGGTACCGGATCACATGATATTTGTCCGGGACATCAAATAAGACACAAGGAACCATAATAAATTCTTCGAAATGATCAAGTTAAATTTTTGGTATTTTATGGCAATTAAACTGGAAATTCGCCAGTCGTGTGCGTATTATCGCCAGCCATGGTCCAGGCCGGAGGCCTTGGTACAGAGCCGGTACCGGATCACATGATATTTGAACGGGACATCAAATACGATCCAAGGAACCATAACCAACGCTTCGAAATAATCAAGTTACTTTTTTTGGCATTTAACGGCAATTAAACTGGAAATTCGCCAGTCGTGCGCGTATTATCGCCTGCCATGGTCCAGGCCGGAGGCCTTGGTACTGAGCCGGTACCGGATCACATGATATTTTTTCGGGACATCAAATACAAACCAAGGAACCCTAACCAACGCTTCGAAATGATCAAGTTACATTTTTTTGCATTTTATGGCAATTAAACTGGAATTCCGCCAGTCGTGCCTCTATTGTCGCCTACCATGGTCCAGGCCGGACGCCTTGGTGCGGAGCCGGTACCGGATCGCATGATATTTTTCCGGGACATCAAATACAACCCAAGTAACCATAAAAAATACTTCGAAATGATCAAGTTACATTTTTTTGTCATGTTATGGCAATTAAATTGGAATTTCGCCAATCGTGCCTCTATTATCGCTTGCCATGGTCTAGGCCAGAGGCCTTGGTACGGAGCCGGTGCCGGATCGCATTATATTTTTTCGGGATATCAAATACGGCCCAAGGAACCATAACCAACGCTTCGAAATGATCAAGTTACATTTTTTGGCATTATATTTCAATTAATCTGGAATTCCACAAGTCGTGCCTGTATTATCGCCTGCCATAGTCCAGGCCGGACGCCTTGGTACAAAGCCGGTACTAGATCGCATGATATTTGTTCAGGACATCAAATACGACCCAAGGAACCATAACCAACGCTTCGAAATGATCAAGTTACATTTTTTTGCATTTTATGGCAATTAAACTGGAATTCCGCCAGTTGTGCATGTATTATCGCCTGCCATGGTCCAGGCCGGACGCCTTGGTACGAAGCCGGTACCATATCACATGATATTTGTCCGGGACATCAAATAAGACCCAAGGAACCATAGCCAATGCTTCGAAATGATCAAGTTACATTTTTTGACATTTTATGGCAATTAAATTGGAACTTCGGCATTCGTGCATGTATTACCGTCTGCCATGGTCTAGGCCGGTCGCCTTGGTACGGAGCCGGTATCGGATAGCATGATATTTTGTCGGGACATTAAATACGACCCAAGGAACCATAACTAACGCTTCGAAATGATAAAGTAATATTTTTTGGCATTTTATGGCAATTAAACTGGCATTCTACTAGAAGTGCCTGTATTATCGCCTGCCATGGTCCATGCCGGACGCCATGGTACAGAGCCAGTACCAGATCTCATGATATTTGTCCGTGATATTAAATACGACCCAAGGAACCATAACCAACGCTTCGTAATGATCAAGTTACATTTTTTGGAATTTTATGGAAATTAAATTTGAATTCCACCAGTCGTGCATGTATTATCGCCTTCCATGGTCCAGGCCGGACGCCTTGGTACGGAGCCGGTACCGGATCGCATGATATTTGTCCGTGATATTAAATACGACCCAAGGAACCATAACCAACGCTTCGTAATGATCAAGTTACATTTTTTGGAATTTTATGGAAATTAAATTTGAATTCCACCAGTCGTGCATGTATTATCGCCTTCCATGGTCCAGGCCGGACGCCTTGGTACGGAGCCGGTACCGGATCGCATGATATTTGTCCGTGATATTAAATACGACCCAAGGAACCATAACCAACGCTTCGTAATGATCAAGTTACATTTTTGGCATTTTATGGCAATTAAACTGGAATTCTGCTAGTCGTGCCCGTATTATCGCCTGCCATGGTCCAGGCCGAAGGCCTTGGTATGGAGCCGGTACCGGATCGCATGGTATTTTTTCGGGTCATTAAACGGCCCAAGGAAGCATAAAAAATGCTTCAAAATGATACAGTTACATGTTTTGGCATTTTATGGAAATTAATCTTGAATTCCGCGAGTCGTGCTTGTATTATCGCCTGCCGTGTCCAGGCCGGACGCCTTGGTATGGAGCCGGTATCCGATAGCATGATATTTGTCCGGGACATCAAATACGACCCAAGGAACCATAAACAACGCTTCGAAATGATGAAGTTACATTTTTGGCATTTTATGGCAATTAAACTGGAATTCCGCTCGTTATGCCTGTATAATCGCCGTCCATGGTCCAGGCTGGACGCCTTGGTACGGATCCGGTACCGGATTGCAAGATATTTGTTCAGGACATTAAATACAGCCCTAGGAACCATAAACAACGCTTTGAAATGATCAAGTTACATTTTTTTGGATTTTATGGCTATTAAATTAGAATTCCGCCAGTCGTTCCTTTATTATCGCCTGCCATGGTCCAGGCCAGAGGCCTTCGTACGGAGCCGGTACCGCATCACATGATATTTTTTAGGGACATCAAATACAATGAAAGGAACCATAAGCAACGCTTCGAAATGATCAAGTTACATTTTTTGGCATTTTATGGCAATTAAATTGGAATTCCGCCAGTCGTTCCTGTATTATCGCCTGCCATGGTCCAGGCCAGAGGCCTTGGTACGGAGCCGGTACCGGATCGCATGATAGTTTTTCGGGACATCAAATACGACCGAAGGAACCATAACCAACGCTTCGAAATGATCAAGTTACATTTTTAGCATTTTATGGCAATTAAACTGGAATTCTTCCAGTAGTGCCCGTATAATCGCCTGCCATGGTCCAGGCCGGAGGCCTTGGTACGGAGCCGGTACCGGATCGCATGATATTTTTTTGGGACACCAAATAAGACCCTAGGAACCATAACTAACGCTTCAAAATGATCAAGTTACATTTTTGGCATTTTATGCCAATTAAACTGGAATTCCGCAAGTCGTGCATGTATTGTCGTCTGCCATAGTCCAGGCCGGACGCCTTGGTAAAAAGCCAGTACCGGATCGCATGATATGTGATCGGGACATCAAATACGACCCAAGGAACCATAACCAACGCTTCGAAATGATTAATTTATATTTTTTGGCATTTTATGGAAATTAAACTGGAATTCCGCAAGTCGTGCCTGTATTATCGCTTGCCATGGTCCAGGCCGGACGCCTTGGTATGGAGCCGGTACCGTATCGCATGATATTTTTTCGGGACATCAAATACGACCCTAGGAACCATAACCAACGCTTCGAAATGATCAAGTTACATTTTTCGGCATTTTATGTCAATTAAAATGGAATTCCGCAAGTCGTGCATGTATTATCGCCTGCCATGGACCAAGCCGGACGCCTTGGCACGGAGCCGGTACCGGATCATATGATATTTGTCCGGGACATCTAATACGACGCAAGGAACCATAACCAACGCTTCTAAATGATCAAGTTACATTTTTTGGCATTTTATGGCAATTAAACTGGAATTCCGCCAATCGTGCGTGTATTATCGCCTGCCATGGTCCAGGACGGACGCCTTGGTATGGAGCCGTTACCAGATCGTATGATATTTTTATGGGACATCATATATGACCCAAGGAACCATAAACAATGCTTCGAAATGATCAAGTTACATTTTTTGGTAATTAAACTGGAATTCCGCGAGTCGTGCTTGTATTATCGCCTGCCGTGTTCAGGCCAGACGCCTTGGTACGGATCCGGTATCAGATAGCATGATATTTGTACGGGACATCAAATACGGCCCAAGTAACCATAACTAACGCTTCTAAATGATCAAGTTACATTTTTTGGCATCTTACAGCAATTATACTGGCATTCTGCCAGAAGTGCCTGTATTATCACCTGCCATGGTACAGGCCATAGGCCTTGGTACGGAATATCGGATCGCATGATATTTTTCTGGGACATCAAATACGACCCAAGGAACCATAACCAACGCTTTGAAATGATCAAGTTGCATTTTTTGGAATTTTATATCAATTAAACTGGAATTCGGCAAGTCGTCCCTGTATTATCGTCTGCCATAGTCTAGGCCGGACGCCTTGGTACGGAGCTGGTACCGGATCGCATGATATTTGTACGGGACATCAAATATGACCGAAGGAACCATAACCAACGCTTTGAAATTATAGAGTTACATTTTTTGGCATTTTATGGCAATTAAACTAGAATTCCGCCAGTCGTGCCTGTATTATCGCCTGCCATGGTCCAGGCCGCACGCCTTGGTACGGAGCCGGTATCAGATAACATGATATTTGTCCGGGACATCAAATACATCCCATCTAAATGATCAAGTTAATTTTTTTGGAATTTTATGGCAATTACACTGGCATTCTGCCAGAAGTGCCTGTATTATCGCCTGCCACGGTCCAGGCCGGACGCCTCGGTACGGAGTCGGTACCGGATCTCATGATATTTGTCCGCGACATCAAATACTACCCACGAAAGCATAACCAAACTTTTGAAATGATCAAGTTAAATTTTTTGGCATTTTATGGCAATTAAAATGGAATTTCGCTAGTCGTGCCTATATTATCACCTGCCATGGTCCATGCCGGACGCCTTGGTACAGAGCCGTTAACGGATCGTATGATATTTTTTTGGGACATCATATACGACCCAAGGAACCATAAAAATTGCTTCGAAATGATCAAGTTACATTTTTTGGAAATTAAACTGGAATTCCGCAAGTCGTGCATGTATTATCGCCTTCCATGGTCCAAGCCGGACACCTTGGTATGGAGCAGGTACCGGATAACATGATATTTTTTCGGAACATCAAATACAACCCTAGGAACCATAACCAACGTTTCGAAATGATCAAGTTACATTTTTTGGCATTTTATGTCAATTAAACTGAAATTCCGCAAGTCATGCATGTATTATCGCCTGCCATGGTCCAGGCCGGACGCCTTGGCACGAATCCGGTACCGGATCGTATGATTCTTTTTCGGGACATCTAATACGACCCAAGGAACCATAACCAATGCTTCTAAATGATCAAGTTACATGTTTTTGCATTTTATGGCAATTAAACTGGAATACCGCCAATCGTGCGTGTATTATCGCCTGCCATGGTCCAGGCCGGACGCCTTGGTACGGAGCCGTTACCGGATCGTATGATATTTTTCTGGGACATCATATATGACCCAAGTAACCATAAACAACGCTTCGAATGATCAAGTTATATTTTTTGGTAATTAAACTAGAATTCCGCCAGTCGTGCCAGTATTATCACCTGCCATGGTCCAGGCCAGACGCCTTGGTATGGAGCCGGTATCGGATAACATGATATTTGTACGGGACATCAAATACGGCCAAGTAACCATAACTAACGCTTCTAAATTATCAAGTTAAAGTTTTTGGCGTCTTATGGCAATTAAACTGGCATTCTGCCAGAAGTGCCTGTATTATCGCCTGCCATGATCCAGGCCATAGGCCTTGGTACGGAACTGGTACCGGATCGCATGATATTTTTCCGGGACATCAAATATGACCCAAGGAACCATAACCAATGCTTCGAAATGATCAAGTTACATTTTTTGGCATTTTATGTCAATTAAACTGGAATTCCGCAAGTCGTGCCTGTATTATCGTCTGCCATAGTCTAGGTCTGACGCCTTGGTATGGAGCCGGTAACAGATCCCCATGATATTTTTCCGGGACATCAAATACGACCCAAGGAACCATAGAAACCGCTTCGAAATGATCAAGTTACAATTTTTAGTAGTTTATGGCAATTAAATTGGAATTCCACCAGTTGTGCCTGTATTATCGCCTGCCATGGTCCAGGGCGGACACCTTGGTACGGAGCTGGTACCGGGTCACATGATATTTGTACGGGACATCAAATACAACCCAAGGAAACATAAACAACGTTTCAAAATTATCAAGTTACATTTTTTGGCATTTTATGGGAATTAAACAGGAATTTCGCCAGTCGTGAATGTATTATCGCCTGCCATGGTCCAGGCCGGACGCCTTGGTACGGAGCCGGTATCGGATAGCATGATATTTGTCCGGTACATCAAATACATCCTAAGTAACCATAACTAACGCTTCTAATTGATCAAGTTACATTTTTTGGAATTTTATGGCAATTAAACTGGCATTCTGCCAGAAGTGCCTGTATTATCGCCAGCCACGGTCCAGGTCGGACGCCTTGGTACGGAGCCGGTACCAGATCGCATGATATTTATCCGGGACATCAAATACTACCCACGAAACCATAACCAAACCTTTGAAATGATCAAGTTACATTTTTTGGCATTTTATGGCAATTAAAATGGAATTTCGCTAGTCGTGCCTATATTATCACCTGCCATGCTCCAGGCCGGACGCCTTGGCACGGAGCCATTATCGGATCGTATGATATTTTTCTAGGATATCATATAAGACCCAAGGAACCATAAGAAACACTTCGAAATGATAAAGTTACATTTTTTGGAAATTAAACTGGAATTCCGCCAGTCGTGCCTGTATTATCGCCTGCCATGGTCCAGGCCGGACGCCTTAGTACGGATCCGGTATCGGATAGCATGATATTTGTCCGGGACATCAAATACGTCCCAAATAACCATAACTAACGCTTCTAAATGATCAAGTTACATTTTTTTTGGCATTTTATGGCAATTAAAGTGGCATTCTGCTAGAAGTGCCTGTATTATCGCCTGCCATGGTCCAGGCCATTGGCCTTGGTACGGAGCCGGTACCAGATCACATGATATTTGTCCGGGATATAAAATATGACCCAAGGAACCATAACTAACGCTTCAAAATGATCAAGTTACATTTTTGGCACTTTATGTCAATTAAACTGGAATTCCGCAAGTCACGCCTATATTATCGCCTGCCATAATGATCAAATTAAACTGGAATTTTGCTAGTCCTGCCTGTATTACATTTTTTAGCATTTTATGGATATTAAACTGGAATTCCGTTAGTCGTGCCTTTATTATCGCCATCCATGGTCCAGGCCGGACGCCTTGGTATGGTGCCGGTACTGGATAGCATGATATTTTTATGGGACATCAAACACGACCTAAGGAACCATAACCAACTCTTCAAAATGATCAAGTTATATTTTGGCATTTTATGGCAATTAAACTTGATTTCCGACAGTCGTGTCATTATTATCGCCTGCCATGGTCCAGAAAGGACGCCTTGGTATGGAGCCAGTACCGAATCGCATGACATTTGTCTGAGACATCAAATACGACCCAAGGAACCATAAGCAACGCTTCGTAATGATCAAGTTACATTTTTTGGCATTTTATGGCAATTAAACTGGATTTTCGCTAGTCGTGCCTGTATTATCACCTGCCGTGGTCCAGGTCGGACACCTTGGTATGGATCCGGTACCGGTTTGCATGATATTTCTCCAGGACATCAAATACGACCCAAGTAACCATATCCAACGCTTCGAAATGATCAAGTTACATTTTTTGGCATTTTATGGCAATTAAACTGGAATTCCGCCAGTTGTGCCTATATTATCGCTTCCATGGTCCAGGCCGGACGCCTTGGTACGGAGCTAGTACCGGGTCGCATGATATTTGTTCGGGACATCAAATATGACCCAAGGAACCATAACCAACGCTTCGAAACAATCAAGGTACATTTTTTGGCTTTTTATGGTTATTAAACTGGAACTCCGTCAGTCATGCCTGTATTATCGCCTGCCATGGTCCAGGCCGGACGACGTGGTATGTAACTGGTACCGAATTGCATGATATTTATCCGGGACATCAAATATGACCCAAGGAACCATAATCAACGCTTCAAAATGATCAAGTTACATTTTTTGGCATTTTATGGAAATTAAACTGGAATTCCGCCAATCGTGCCTGTATTATCGCCATCCATGGTCCAGGCCGGACGCCTTGGTACGGAGACGGTACCGGATATCATGATATTTATTTGGGACATCAAATCCGACACAAGGAACCATAACCAAATTTTCGAAATAATCAAGTTACTTTTTATGGCATTTTATGGCAATTAAACTGGATTTCCGCCACTCGTGCCTCTATTATTGCCTGCCATGGTCCAGGCCGGACACCTTGGTACGGAGCCGTTACCGGATCACATGATATTTTTCCGGAACATCAAATACGACCCAAGGAACCATAACCAACGCTTCGAAATGATCAAGTTACATTTTTTGGCACTTTATGGCAATTAAACTGGAATTCCATCAGTCGTGCATGTATTATTGCCTGCCATGGTCCAGGCCGGATGCCTAGTATGGAATCGGTACGTGATCACATGATATTTGTCCGAGATATCAAATATGACCCAAGGAACCATAAACAACACTTTGAATTGATCAAGTTACATTTTTTGGCATTTTATGGCAATTAAAGTGGAATTGCGTAAGTCATGCCTGTATTATCGCCTGCCGTGGTCCACGTCGGACTCTTTGGTACGGAGCCGGTACCGAATCTCATGATTCCGAGACATGAAATATGACCTAAGGAACCATAACCAACGCTTCGAAATGATCAAGTTACATTTTTTGGCATTTTATGGCAATTAAACTGGAATTCCGCAAGTTGTGCCTGTATTATCGCCTGACATGGTCCATGTCGGACGCCTTGGTACGGAGCCGGTACCGGGTCGTATGATATTTGTCCGCGACATTAAATATGACCCAAGGAACCATAACCAATTCTTTGAATTGATCAAGTTACATTTTTTTGCATTTTATGGCAATTAAAATGGAATTCCGACTCGTGCATGTATTATTGAAGTGGAGATAGCCTAGAAGCTGGTAGTTGAGGTGGTGGCTGAGAAAAAAAGTCCCAAATCACTGGGAAAAAGAGACCGCCAGCTCTATTCCCTCAGAGGCTGGCCAAATACAAAAAGAANAAGGACTAAAATGATGAAGGAATTGATGTCCAAGATCTAGCTACTGTCACCCTTACTCAGACTTGTAGGCGGTGCTGACGCGCCCTATTGCTGAAAAGTTGTCTGATCTAGGGAGTTTTACAATTCCTTGTACCATTGGCAACTTAGCTTTCGCCAAAGCTCTATGTGACTTAGGGGCCAGCATTAATCTGATGCCGCTGTCCATATATAAAAGACTGGGGATTGGTAGAGCCAGGCCCACCTCCATGCTGCTACAACTTGCTGATAGGACGGTGAAGAGACCGTCGGGTATTCTGGATGATGTATTGGTGCAAGTGGGGAAGTTTGTATTTCCTGCTGATTTTGTGATATGAGACTGCAAAGTGGATGAGGAAATTACCATAATCTTCGGAAGGCCATTTTTGGCCACAGGCAGAGCTCTTATCGATTGTGAGACTGGTGAACTTAAGATGAGGCTCAATGATGAAGAAATCACTTTCAACGTGCAGAAGTCTGTGAGGCGACCTAGTGAGTTTGACAATTGCTCTCTTATTGATTCTGTGAATGTGATCCCAGAAAAAGATTATGCATCCCTGACTGTTGGGGACCCTTTGGATGAATGTTTGATGAATTTAGATGATATGAATGGTGAAGAACTGGCAGATTGGGTGTTAGCACTTGAGCAAAAAGGGGTATGGCCAATGTCTCTCGAGTTTGAGTCACTATACGTAGAGGAAAGAGAGAACCCGCCGGCCAGGCCATCTATTGAAGAACCACCTAGGTTGGAACTGAAATCGGAGGATGCTGATGTGGTAGAAAAGATACTAGAGTTAACCAAGGACATCGAGGATACATACTTTGTTGAATCTAGTGTCGTTAGTGTTGAGGATGTTGGTACACACTCCAACCATTTTTTCACATTGTGTTGGGATGATGATATGCAAATAGAGTTATCCGAACCACCTGATGAGTTGAGGGATAAAGAACAAGATGCCTACATTCTGGAATTCTTCTTGCCAGAAAGTAGGGAGTACACATTTCGTCGAAAGGCCAAGAAGCGCAGATTACTACATTGTTTTATTGGGCCAGGCAGATTTGTTCCACCACCCCAGGAGCATGATCATAGAGCAGATTCAAAACTTGGGATCCAATTCATAATTTCAAAGTGGAGGCATAAAGTGATTCAAGCGGATGTTCGAAGGAGCAGGGGAAGCAAAACTAATGTNTGCACTGAGGACACTGCATGATTTAAGTGTGGGGTGTTGTACATATTTGTTGTGATTTGTTGTGTTTAGTGTTCTTTCTTGTCAGTAGTTTTAGCTTTTCTTGTTGGTAAGTTTTTTTTAAAGTAGAACAAAGCAGAGAAATTTAATTAGAAATATGTGGACTCTTCCTGTCGATGGATCTCCTAGGCTGTTTTCTTGAAGGAAGTAAGTCTAAAGAAAATACCAAAAAGATTTTTTGTTTTAAGTAGTGTAGTAATTCCCCCTTGGTTTTTCTTTGGACCACAGTTCTTTTCCAAGGGTTTTTAATTGAACTGGGGGTAGGTAGTTTTTAATTTTTAAGAGTAGGAATCACATGGTTAAGGGCTTAATAGTAGCAATAGCTCGAAATGTGCTAATGCCTTGAGAATGGTCTGTACTTTGGTTGTGACGCTTAAGCTCAATTATTTTGACTCCAGGATAAATACCTTAAATCAGGAATTCTTAAGATTTGCTTAACTGCTTTGACTGGAGTGTCGTGATAGATTCAATCCTGAGTGAGTTATGTGCCAAGTGTGTGTGAGGTTTGTATGTTATTCTGGGCATTGTATTTTATGTCTAGAACTTGCCCCGTGTGTGTGCA
Organism: Nicotiana paniculata; assembly: GCA_005239505.1. Lineage (NCBI taxonomy): Eukaryota > Viridiplantae > Streptophyta > Magnoliopsida > Solanales > Solanaceae > Nicotiana > Nicotiana paniculata. The sequence goes on along the minus strand of ML316183.1, from coordinate 34 downwards.
CTGCGAAATAGAAGTTTTGTTCAGTCTTGGAAGT
>ML316182.1:30000-60782 GCA_005239505.1 Nicotiana paniculata | reverse complement strand
GGAAAAGCATCCCCTTTGCAAGCACCGTTGGTCTAGACTCATCCCACATTGCTGCCCGGATTTTATCAAAATACCTTGTGAGAGCTTCCACATCCCGCACGCTTGGCAACTTATCAATGTAAGGAATCTCCCTTGAATGAAATGGCACCTCGGGCTCGTACACTCTTCGTATAGGTGGGGGTCTCTTCAAATCTGATCCTTCCCTTTCATCCTCATCATCACCATCTTCATGAGGAAAGGGTGTCTCATCTCCGGATTCATCGGCATTATTGTCGTAATCACTATTATGTTCCACACTCTGTGCATCAGCCAGATTCCGATGTAATACGTCATTTTCGGGCAATTGAGTGAGTACGGGTGGTTCAACTTTCTCGTTTGCACTACACAACCAAAAAAAATATAAGCTACTGAATTTAATAAATACTTTTCATATAGCTATATAACTTGACTTACAAGTCGTAATGTGATGAAACTCCATGATGGACGTTTTCAATTGGGTGATGACTACTGGATGGGCCACTTGTAAAATTCATATCCGGTCGGTACCCCCTATTCAATATATAAGCGTTAATACAAATCCAATACACTAAAAATATACATAATTAACAGAAAACATAGCATAAATTTACCACTCGTCTTGTGAATGTTGGAAAGAAGGATAGAAATTATTTTCTCCCTCCTCATTCCCCGGCGGTGATAAGTTTAAATCAAAGAAAAGTCTTTCATCCGGAACCTGTCCGGCAAAAACTGCTCCAGAATAACCACCCGATGACTGGGGGGTATCTCTACTACGCACAACCTCGTTTTTTGGAACGTCTACAACCTTCACGTACATCTCCAACATTGTGATTAAAAGAAATTCCCGACATTCATCCGGAGTCCTCAGAAAATCACTCAAAGTTTCATCATCGTCGATGTTAAACTCCGAGTAAAAAGTAACCCCTTGCGGAGTGACGGAATACGGATATCGTCCGGTTACTTTAAGTAACACTGAACGTTTGCTCACACCCATTTTTTTGCATAACAACGATATCAATTTATCGTACTCCATGGTTAGTGGAAATTTAACATGACACTGAGCAGGTAAATTGTAGCCCACAGAGTTATTCTCCATCACAACCTCACCCCCCCAATGTAATGAAACTCGTATTCTACGCTCTTCAGACATAATGAAAAGATGCTTGAGAATTTTAACAACAATAAACGTTTGATCAAGAGTTGAAAATATTTTGTGATTGAATGAAATGCAATTCTAACCACTTTATATAGAATGCCTGGCCGGAGAATTTTTTTTTTTAATTTGTATAGCGCCAATGTAGTAAGCACTATACGCTTTTTGAATTATTGGTGGGCCCAGGAAGCAGGTATAACGCCACAGTACACGGCGCTATACAGAAAAATAGGTACAACGCCGGATACTATGGCGTTATACATGTGTCAGAAAAATTCATTGTGTATAACGCCATAGTACAAGGCGCTTTAGGTATAACGCCACATACTATGGCGTTATACCTGTGTCTGACAGATTCAGAAGGTATAACGCCATATACTATGGCGTTATACATAGATCCGTTCTATGTTTTTTTTGGACTTATTTTAGTTCTACTTGTACAATTAGAACCTACTTGGGTTCCGCACCCGCTTCTACTATCACCTGCCAAACACCTATTACTCAGTCTAGTCTGTTCGAAAAATTAATTCAAATAGTCGCCCACTCAATTATTTAAATTAAAAATAACTAGTGAAAATATAATTATGTTAATTTATGTATTGTATGTATATATTAATTGTGTAGATTTTCCTAGAAGTTAGTAAAAAAATCTTTTCTCGATATTGTTTTACCAAAAACGTGATAAATCCTTCTTTAAAAGGTTTAATGATTAAAATGAAAGGTTAATCCTAATCAAGCTTAATAACTGTCAGATCTATGAATTTGGTGATGGGCAGAATGAATCTGAGTGTTGTAATAATAGATGTTAGGCAAAGATACTGATAATGATGATGATGATGGTAATGAATACACAAGCGAGTATGCGGATTAAATGCATGCAATGGCAATAAATATAATACTAAATGATATCTCGTCCAAAATATCAAGTGATAAGAGTCAACTAATTCTTTGTCAGCAGTGCAGATGATAGGAAGTATGAGTGGAAAACAAGGCTCTTGGATCTTGTATATGAAAAGGTATCAATAGAAAATACAAGTGTTGTATATTCCTCAATAGTCAATGTTACAAAGTGTTATTTCAGAAGGTTTCAGATGCCCCTTTTCTCTTTTTCTTTTTTTATATATAGGAAACGTTCTTTCGAAACCCTAAAAAGTACAAGAAAGAGAAATTATCCTACCGTTATTTTCCATTCTTCATTTCGACCCAACGTTGACTTCAATCGAGAAAGGCCCTTCGTCTCCAAATATTGGCCGACTTAGATTTCGACCACGACCAACGAAGCTATTAAGTTTGGTCCAAATTTTGACCAATACAGTTAGTCTCTCCACTTATTAAGGTCGTATCCTTTTCGTCCTTGATGAGTGGATTACACCATGTCCGCTATGAGAGAAATTTGGTCGAAACGAGGAAACCAGGTTATTAATGCTTGGCAAGGCCGCGATTGGCGTAGGTGACGTTAGATGCTGTCATTGTCACGCGCGTAATCATTATGTGTATTCCTAATGTAGGGTCTGCAATGTTGGTGCTTCGATTATGGTGATACAGATAGCTTTTGGCCTCGATTTTGGAGCCACTCAAACCTATAAATAGGGAAAGGGTTTTTCATTTGAAATTTCCACCATCTCTCTCTTCTCAAATACTCATTCTTGCTTGTGCATTTCTTCTCTGCTTCCTGTGATTTCTTCACTCCCAATTTCCAATTCCTTTCTTGATCACTAACCTTGTCCTCCATATTATTGCTCATATCATACTAATCATTATGTCGACTTCTTCTCATAGTACGATGATGTTTCTGACACCACCCCTTTGTCAGTGGCTATTCTTCCTACTGACGAAGAGGTTTCAATTGAAGGGGATGATAGCTTCCCCATCATTGAAGAGGTGGTGCCCAAAAACCCTGTGGATAGGAATGACTTTCCTAAAGGACCTGGTCCTGCTCCCGAACCTGAGCTTTCTGAATCGGGGGAGACTGATCTGGTTGATATGCGGGCTAAATACCTCATCCCTTCTTATATCGAGATTGTCCCTGTGGGGGGTGATACAATTCAGGTTTACCGGCCTGGGTTCTTCGCTTTCTACGCCTACCCCTTCACAATCGGTTACACCCTGCCCCTTCCACACTAGTCGAAGAATTTTGCCGCTTCTACGATGTTTTCCCGGCACAACTTTCTCCTTACTTATATAAGGTCTTCCTGATGCTGACTAAATATGCATATTGGACGGTTGCGAAGTCGACCTTCTCCACTTATTGCACCTGTTCTCACCTAATTTCTTCAGAGGCACTTTGATACACTTGCGGAATCGCGGGACGAAGGGATTAGTGGTCGGGATGGACGATAAGGCGAGTCAGTTGTTTTGGCGCAAATACTTCTTTGTCAAAATTGAGAATTTGGTGGCGGACCCAATTAGGTTTCCCGAGAAGTGGAATTATAGTCGTAAGTGTCTTTTCGTACCCTCCGCCATTCATTTTTGTTACTTTTTTGGCTTCTGATACGCTTTATGCCTTCTTGTTTTTAACTGTAAAGCGTTCTCCTTCCCTCGTTCTGGACATGGAGGGTTGGTTGGCTCGTGTGTTGCCTCATGTTGTGGGTATTCGTGATTGGGCTTCCTTCCATAAGTGTTATGGACCGAAGGTTCCGTCTCGTAAATATTCTTATTCCCTCGTTTAGTTTCGTCCTTTATTGCTTTCTGACTTAACTCCTTGTTTGTGTCAGGTCGGCGGGTTCCTAAGAAGGAGAAGATGCATGTACTTGCCTTCCGTCAGAAGGTAACCTCGGTTGCGATGGAGTTCGCTTTAGTCGAATCTGTGTGAGGTCGCGCCGAGACTCAACAGGCAGAGGGACCCCTCTCTTCAGGCATCATCATTCCCAACGCCGCCCCGTCTCAACAGGTTCTTCTTCTTACTGACGAGACTTCTTATGGCAAGGAGAAATTGCCGAGGAAGAGGCGAAGGGTGGAGACGGGTAAGGTCGTAGTTGCTGAGGAGGCAGAAAGGTCCGCGACCCTTGGGGCGGGGCCGAACTCGTTTCCGACCGTAGAAGTAGTTGTTATGTCTGAACCTGTTATGAAGGAGAGACCTCCCAGGGTCGAGAGGGCTGGTGGAGGGTAGCTCTTCATTGATGGCGAGAAAAGGTGGTGATTCACACGCAGGGGATGTCAATTTGGGCTCTAACATCGAACCTGAAGAGGTACGGGCCTTCACTGAGAGGACGACTCCCGTGGAGATAAGAACGGAAGGTCCCAACCGCCATATTGTCATCCCTGTAGACTTCAACCTTTTGGTTGACACAGAGCGCGTGGCGCCGTCGTTCACCCCTTTGTGTGCTGAGGCCAAGAACAGGATGTTGCAGACGTTGAAAGACGCCGACTTTTCCCTTGGCATCTGTGATGGCCCTACGGGTGAGTATTTTTTCTAAGCTTTTGCATGTTCCGCTAGTATCGCGTTATCTGGGCTGACTTGTTTCTTTTTGTTTGCTAGACCCTTATCCTTGACATTGAGCGTGACCGGCGGGAGGAGGAGAGGGTATCTCACTATAGGAGGATGGAGTCCAAGTATAGAGAGTATCGTTCTAAGTACCAGAAGGTGGTTAGGAGCATTGGTGAGGACGGCCAGTTTCAGGAGCTGTGTGGTGAGATTGGGAGGAATGATGAGGAGATGAGAGAGAAGGACGATGAGATTATGAAGGCTATTAGCCAGTGTAGTGAGTTGGAGGAGGCGTTGAAGTCCAAGGAGGACGAGCTTGAATTGGGCAAGGGGATAATGGTTGAGAATTCAGCCCTTCAGGTGCGAGTGGCATCTTTGCGGGCCGAATTTGATCGGAGCGAGGCGAGGAATGCCAATCCGAGGGCTGATATGGGCACCAAAGTCGAGGAGTTGGAACTGGCGAAGAGGATCAGGACGGCCTCGATAGCGGAGACAGCAGCTCTGGAGGGCACCTTGCGCATCTGCAGGTCTGAGCAAGCTAGTGAAGTGGATACTTCTGCGCTTAAGGTGGCGAGGTTGGAGGAACAAGTTGGGATCTTAGAGGCGGAGCTGGCGAGGTTAAATGAGCAGATCGTGCTCCTGAGGGCTGAGAAGGAACGGTTGGCTCGGCCGTCTACTTCTCAAGATTCTACCGATGCGAGTGTGTCGCGGGATTTATACGATATGTGGCTTCATGCCGAGGCTCAGCTAGATGTGTACAGGTCTTTGAGGGCTGCCGGGAAGGTTTCTGAGGAGGAGCTCGCCGATGTTCATGTTAAGGCGCGGGCAGCCCGTGAAGCTTGTGGCTATGCACCTGATTCGCCTGGTGGGGATGACGATGATGACGTCGTGGATGGGCTTGCCTCCGATCCTTGGTACGACGATGAATATGCTGAAGGGGATGACGCGACGTAGTGCCTCACACTTGATTTTGGGTTGTTTTGTTGTTTTATGAGGGCGCACTCGAGCCCATTATAAAAGAAAACGAGTCATGTAACCTGATCAATTTATAATGGAATGGTTATCTTTTGTTGTATGTTTTGCTTTTCTTGTTACTTGTCTTATTTCGTTGTGATTTTGTTCTTCGGAGGCTGATTATAAGCTTACTTGGGGTGAATATATGGGAAGGCGTAGGAAAGTTAGAGCAAGGTCGAATGTCAGTAATTTGAGCGATGTCGAATATAACATATTTGAGTGAGGTCGAATGTTAGTAATTCGAGCAATATCGAATGTAAGATATTTGAGTGAGGTCGAATGTTAGTAATTCGAGCGATGTTGAATGTAAAATATTCGAGCGAGGTTGAATGTTAGTAATTCGAGCGATGTCGAATGTTGGTAATTCAAACAAGGTCGAATGTGAGTGATTCGGGCAAGGTCGAATGTAAGTGATTCGAATGAGGTAGAATGTAAGTGATTCGAATGAGGTCGAATGTAAGTGATTCGACCGAGTTCGAATGTAAGTAATTCGAGCGAGATCGAATGTAAGTGATTCGAACGAGGTCGATGTAAGTGATTCGAACGAGTTCGAATGTAAGTAATTCGAGCGAGATCGAATGTAAGTGATTCGAACGAGGTCGATGTAAGTGATTCGAACGAGTTCGAATGTAAGTAATTCGAGCGAGGTCGAATGTAAGTGATTCGAACGAGGTCGAATATAAGTGATTCAAACGAGGTCGAATGTAAGTAATTCGAGAGAGGTCGAATGTAAGTGATTCGAACGAGGTCGAATATAAGTGATTCAAACGAGGTCGAATGTAAGTAATTCGAGAGAGGTCGAATGTAAGTGATTCGAACGAGTTCGAATGTAAGTGATTCGAACGAGTTCGAATGTAAGTATAGAATGTAGGATGTGAGCGATTCGGAGTTGTGCGAAGAATGTTGCATGTTGCTTTGTTTATTCATTTCATTGGAGAATATTATATACTTTGTACAATACATACATTTGAGAAGTTCTCCATCTACCTAGTCCCTCCATCGGTCTGGCTGGAGTAGTCGATAGGCGGAGCGATGAATAATCAGAGTGAGGGAAAAAGAGTACGCCTTAGAAGGCATTTTTTCAGAAGTTCAGTATTTGAGGTGAGCGACGTTCCAATTGTTTGGTAACAACTTCCCTTCCATTGTCTCTATTTGAAATGACCCTTTGTTAACTGTTGCAGTGATTTTGTACGGTCCGTCCCAGTTGGTTCCTAGCTTTCCCTCTCTTGGGTCTTTGCTTGCCTGCGTTTTTAGCCTTGTGCACATAGTACCTGACTTTGAGTGGTCTGACTTTGAGTGGTCTGACTTTGGCCTTTTTGTTGTAGTATCGCTCTGCTTGCTGTTTTTGGGCGATCATTCTTATGTATGCCATATCTCTTCGTTCTTATATCTCGTCGAGGTCTTGCTTCATGTTTTCGTCGTTGCTTAGTCCGCTTTCATTGGAGTATCTTAGACTTGGTTCCCCGACCTCGACCGATATGACTACGTATGTGCCATAGACCAATGAGTATGGATTATATCATTTGCTTGTCTTTTGCGTAGTGCGGTATGCCCATAGCACTTCTGATAGCAGTTCTGGCGATATCCCCTTGGCGTCTTCGAGTTTCTTTTTCATGATGTTTAATATAGTTTTGTTGGAGGATTCGGCCTGACCATTTTCGACGGGATGATAGGGCATGGAGAGTATTCTCTTGATGTGCCATTTCTCAAAGAATTCAGCGGTCTTTTTCCCAGTGAACTGTGGCCCGTTATCACGGCTGATCTCCTTCGGGATGAAGAAGCGGCATATAATGTTCCTCTATATGAACGTGATGACCTCCTATTCGCGTATTTGGGTGAATGCACTTGTTCGACCCATTTGAAAAAAATGTCAGTCAAACTAAAAGGAAACGCACGTTACCTCGACCTACCGGGAGTGGAACTACGATGTCAATTTCCTATTTGATGAATGGCCAGGGTGACGTGACTGAATGGAGGTGCTCGCCCGCTTGGTGTATCATAGGGGCGTACTTCTGACATTGTTCGCATTTTTTGACAAAGTCGACGAATTCTTTTTTCATGGTGTGCCAATAATAGCCAGCCCGTATGAGGCATCTAACGAGTGCTCGGTTGCCGGTATGGGCGCCGAAATGGACTTCATGTACTTCTTCAAGTACTCGTCTAGTTTGGTTTGGTCCCAGGCATTTTGCCAAGGGACCATCGAACGCCTTTTTGTACAAGTCATCGTCGATGATGTTGTACCTGAATGCCTGCATTCCGAGCTTTCTGGCTTCTTTTTTGTTTGGTGGGAATTTTCCCTCCTGCAAATAAGTTATAATATGGTTGCGCCAGTCCCAGGTTAAGTTTACAGAGTGTACCTCGAGTCGGTCTAACGATGAGTGGAGTAGTGTGACGACGCTCCCTTTTTCCGTATATGTTTTTTGTTGTTGTTGCTAACTTGGCGAGGCCGTCTGCTTGGCGTTTTGAGCCCGAGGTATTTCATCAAGTCGACATTAATCGAATCCCGACAGTAGTTTGTGAATTTCCGTTTGGTACTTTTGTAGCCTTTTATCCTTGATCTGGTAAGTCCCTATGACTTGGTTGACAACGAGTTGCGAGTCGCACCGAAGGACGACCCGTCGGGCTCCATGTTTGATGGGCTAGTTTTAGTCCTGCAAGCATGGCCTCTTACTCGGCATCATTGTTAGTCATATTGAGTCATCGTATAGATTGGCGGATGACCTCGCATGTTGGGACCTCAAGTACGAGTCCCAGTCCCGAGCCTGACGGGTTAGAAGCGTCGTCGGTGTACAAGACCCATAGGTTTATTAGGTGAGGAGCAGTATGAGAGGTTTCTTGCTCGACTTCAGGCATTATTTTGGCGACGAAGTCGGCTAGTACTTGCGACTTTATCGCCATTCGCGGCTGATACGTGATATCATGATCGCTTATTTCGATGGCCCATTTGGCCAATCTCCCCGATAGTTCGGGCTTATGTAAAATACTTCTAAAGGGGGGAGGTCGTGACCACCGATATGGTATGGCATTGAAAATAAGGTCTAAGTTTTCGTGAAGCTATGACTAGTGCTAGAGCCAGCTTCTCGAGGTGGGGATACCTTGTTTTGGCATCGACCAGGGATTTACTAATATAATAAATTAGAGATTGCGTATCTTTGTTTTCACAGACGAGTACCTCACTTACCGCTACTTCTGATGATACGGCCAAATATACCAGGAGGCGTTCACCGGATTCAGCTTTGGCGAGCAGTGGAGGCGAGGAAAGGTATGCCTTTAGTTCGTAAGGTCTTGACACATTCCGAGTTCCACTGGAGTCCGTTGTTTTTTTTGAGGACGTTGAAGAATTTATGGCATCTGTTGGAGGACCGTGAGATGAATCTCAACAAGGTGGCCATACGGCCGGTAAGATTTTGCACATGTTTCTTGCTGGTCAGTAGTTCAGGTATTCCTTCGATAGTTTTGATCTGGGTGGGGTTGACTTCCATGCCTCTTTGGGACACCAGGAAACCGAGGAACTTGCTCGAGGTAACGCCGAAGGTGCACTTATCGTGATTCAGCTTCATGCCGTACTGCCTCAGTATGTCGAAGGCTTCTTTCAGGTGATTGATGTTATCTTCTTTCCTTTTGGACTTGACTAACATATCGTCTATGTATATTTCCATTGTTTTGTCGAGTTGTTCTTTGAACATATTGGTGACCAGCCTTTGATAAGTTGCTCCTGCGTTCTTTAATCCAAATGGCATGACTTGATAACAATAAGTCTCTTGGTGAGTTGTGAAAGTGGTCTTTTCCTGGTCCTCCTCCTCCATGAGGATCTGATTATACCCTGAATAGGCGTCCAGGAAGCTTAGCAGTTCGTGTCATGTCGTTGCATCGATGTGCGGCAGCGGGAAGGAGTCTTTTGGGCATGCTTTGTTCAGGTTTGTGAAGTCTATGCACATGCGCCACTTCCCATTTTTCTTCTTTACCATGACTACATTAGCGACCCATTGGGGGGTACTTAGATTCTCTGATGGAGCCGTTGGCGAGTAGCTCTTCTACTTCCTCGCGGACTGCTTTGTTGATTGTGTCGTTTAATTTTCTTCTCAATTGCCATACTGGCGGGTAAAGTGGATCTACATTCAATTTGTGTGTGGCGATGTCCTTCGAGATATCTGGCATATCTGTATGGAAAAAAGCAAATAATTCTGCATTGTCAGTTAGAAATTTATGAAATTTACCTGGTTCAGAGAGTTTGTGGCCGATGTAGGATTTTTTACTAGCGTCGTTTCGATCTATTTGGACGGGGTCGAGGTCCTCTAATGTCGACCCCATGGCCTCCACGATGTCGGGGTCCTTGATGATGTCGTTTTGCTCGTCGGGTTTGGTCCCTGACTTTGGTAATTACTATGCTTCTGAGCTCGTTCCCTTCAACTGTTGAGTGTACGTACAGTCTTGGGTGATGCGATAGCATTCTTGTGATGTGTGTTGTTCGCCCCGGATGCTGAATATTCCCCACGGGGTAGGGAACTTGATTACTTGATACAGGCTGGATGGAATGGCTCTCATCTTGTGTATCCAAGGTCGTCCTATGATGGCGTTGTAGGTTGTATCTTGGTTCATGATATGAAACATTGTATCTAAGGTGACACCCCCGGCCAAGACGAGTAGTGTTATTTCTCCTGAAGTTTGCTCAACTGCATTGTTAAACCCTGTCAGTGTCATGCAACGTGGTACTATTTTATCCTCGAGTCTCATTTAGGCGAGAACTCGGGGGTGGATAATACACGCTCCACTTCCATAGTCGACCATTATTCTTCTCATATCAGTATCTAAAATTCGTAAAGTAATAACAAGAGCATCAAGGTGAGGGAAAGTCAAACCGTGGGTATCCGACTTATCGAAGATGATACTGTCTTTGAAGTCGTCATACAGTTCGTGTGTAATTGACCGCTTCAGTTTGTGCGTGGTGGTGAACTTCACGTGGTTGATTATGGTTTCATCGCCCTCGCCGATGATCATCTGGATGGTGCGGGTAGGGGGTGTCTTCGGGGGGCCTTGTTGTTGTTCTCGTCCTCTACCGAAGTTGGCTCTTTCGCGATCGCTGATTAGTTCTTTTAAGTGTCCTTGGTTGAGCATGTTCACCACTTCTTGTCATAAAGTTATGCAGTCCTCGGTCTTGTGACCTCGTTCCTAGTGGAACTCACATAGAGCATTTGACCTACTGGTGTTTGGGTCGGACTTCATCTTTTGCGGCCACTTCACATTTGGGCCAAGCTTTTCCAGTGCGTACACTATTTCTGAAGAGGAAATGCAAAATTGTGAGTTGATAAAGGTGGGGGCATACCTCTGTCGTTCTGTTGAGTCCCGGTATTTGGCCTAGACGGCTCTTCCATATGGCGAGGAGATGGCGGAATGACCGTTCTAACATAAGGACGGTGCCTATCCCGGTTGGGACACGGGCCTGAGTGATCTCTTCAGGTATCATTGAGGCGATCTCGTCTCGATTCTATGTGGATTGATGTCAGCCGTTGAGTTGGGCCGTTGAGGTCGTCCTCGTCTGCTCGGACCTCTGCGCAGTAGGCGTTGTGAATTTCTTCCCAAGTGGTGGGAGGGTACTTCATGAGTCTACTCAGCAATTTTCTTGTTGCCCTCGATCCATTTCTGTTCAGCCCATTTTGGAAGGCCGTCACGACCATACCTTCAGATACATTCGGCAAGCTCATCCTAACTCTGCTAAATCGGGCGAGGAAGTCTCTGAGTGCATCGCCAGGTGACTGTCTAACGACGAATATGTCACTCACCCTGGTCTCGGCCTTTTTGGTTCCAGCATGGGCGATTACGAACTTATCGGCCATTTCCTCAAACGTTGTTATAGACCATGCCAGTAGCTGTGAGTACCATATCAAGTCTTTCCCTGTTAGGGTTTTGCCGAACTTCTTTAACAATACAGACGACACTTGCTCCTTTGAGAGGTCGTTGCCTATCACTGCAGTGACGTAATGAACTATGTGATCTTCGGGGTCTGTTGTGCCGTCATATATTTTCAAGTATGGAGGCATTTTGAAGGTTTTGGGAATGGGATGTGGGGATTCTTCTTCAGTGTATGGTTGTTCTACGAACCGGCCGACGTCCCGTTTAGGCAGGAGTTTCGGAGCACCGGGTATCTTGTCGACCATCTCCTGGTGTTCCTTCATCTGGTCACGTAGTGCCTTATTTTCGTTTTCCATTGGCTATGAGTGCATCGTTGCCTGCATCAACAGTAGCGTTAGTGTTAACCTGTTGGGCGGGGAGCGGGTTGCTCGTTAATGGCCGCTAGTGCGATGTTCTGAGTCGCTTCTTGAGTTGGCTTGTTGAGGAATTTGTTTAGTGTACTTGTCAGCCATGCTTCCAGTAGTTTTTTCACTACTGGAGGTGCTTCTTCGGCTGTGGATGTGGAAGCTTCCCTTTCTTGAGTGACGGTTACGCTTTCGTTTGGGGGAGGCGATCCACTCCGTCCTAGCGTGACATTGGGTTTCACGTTTTCCTCTCCCCCATCGTTGGCCTCGTTGATGGTGCTCATCAGATTGGCAGTTACTCTGCTATGGCCTTTAGCCTTTCTTCTCTTTTTCCTGCCATTGTTAGTTTGTGCAAATGCAAAAAGATAGTTGTGTACGTGCGTATGTTGTTGCTTTTTTTTTTAGATCTAACAGAAACTACAGACTTTAACTAGAGAATACCCACAGACGGCGCCAATTTGTTTTACTAAAAACGTGATAAATCCTTCTTTAAAATATCTATGATTAAAATGAAAGGTTAATCCTAGTTAAGCTTAATAACTGTCAGATCTATGAATTTGGTGATGGGCAGAATGAATCTGAGTGTTGTAATAATATATGTTAGGCAAAGATACTGATGATGATTGGTAATGAATACAGAAGCGAGTATGCGGATTAAATGCATGCGATGACAATAAATGTAATATTAAAGGATATCTCACCCAAAATATCAAGTGATAAGAGTCAACTAACTCTTTGTTAGCAATGCAGATGATAGGAAGTATGAGTGTAAAACAAGGCTCTTGGATCTTGTATATGAAAAGGTATCAATAGAAAAGACAAGTGTTGTATATTCTTCAATAGTCAATGTTACAAAGTGTTATTTCAGAAGGTTTCAGATGTACCTTTTCTCTTTTTCTTTTCCTTTATATAGGGAACATTCTTTCGAAACCCTAGAAAGTATATGTAATATTCTCTCTTTCTAACCTAAAATTATCCTACCGTTATTTTCTATTCTTCATTTCGACCCAACGTCGACTTCAATTGAGAAAGGCCCTTCGTCTCCAAATATTGGCCGACTTAGATTTCGACCACGACCAACGAAGCTATTAAGTTTGGTTCAAATTTCGACCAATACAAATACCAAAATATATGGGTTATTTTTCATATGTCTAGAGTCAAAGATATAACTCATTGGTCAATATCTTTTACAGCAATTTAATGTTATGTAGGAACGGAAAAATTAACCTGTAGTATTTTCAATTTGAAAAAAGAAGTAGCAATAGTGCTTTCAAAGCAATTTTAGCCTCTATGATTTTTTTAAATTGGTCAAATATTTTAAATTTTAGCCTCTATCATTCTAAATATTGATTACCGGAATGCTAAATGTAACAAAAGTTTGGGAGTATAATCACATCAGTACTTTTTCATACAAACGAAGATTGACTATTCATTAAGCAATAGTTGGACTAATAGCCTGTTTGTCCAACCTTCTAAAATCGACTTATTTTGAGAAGTATTTTTTTCAAAAGTACTTTTTAAAAAAATGTTTTTGGTGAAAAGTAGTTTGTGTTTGTTTAATTAATTTAAAAAGTACTTTTGAACAATAATTAGTGTTTGGTCAAGCTTTTGAAAACTGCTTCTAAGTGTATTTTTCTCAAAAGTGCTTCTCAGAAAAGTGCTTTTAGAAAAAAACTACTTTTTTCTGCTTCTCAAAAACTGTTTCTGCTTCTCCTCAAAAGCACTTTTTTCCTTCCAAAAGCGTGGCCAAACACCTCAATTTTTTGTCAAAAGTGCTTATGGCAAAAAATAAAAAGTACTTTTTGCCCAAAAAAAAACTTGGCCAAACAGGTTATAACTTACCGTGCCCAAAGTATGAAATTAAGTGGGTATTTGGGCATAAGAATTATAAAATCTCGAAAAAAGTGAATTGCTTTTCCAAGTGAAACGATATTTGAATATTAGAGTTCTATTTGGACATGGATATAATTTTAGATTATTTTTGAATTTTTGTGACGGATCTAGAGTGAAATTTTTGAAAAGTAATTTTTTGAAGTTTTTTCAAATTTTTGAAAAAATTCAAAATTCATTTTCAAGTGAAAATTGTAAATTTTCCGGCCAAACAACCATTTCAAAAAAAAAGTAAAATTTTTTCGACAACAACAACAATAACAGCCCAGTGAAATCCACACGTGGGCTCTAAAAGCCCATTTGGACGTATGAAAAATTTCACTTTTTTTCAAAAAATTGTCACTTTTTTCCAAAATCAGTGTTTGACCATAAATTTTCAAATTTTCACTTGAAAATGGACTTTGGAATTTTTCGAAAATTTGAAAAACTCAAAAAAATGATTTTCAAAGTTTTTTCACTCGGATCACTAACAAAGCTTTAAAGACAACCCAAAAGTATATTCATGTCCAAACACAATTTTAGTTAATAAGTACCATTTTCATTTGAAAAAAAGTTAACACTTTTTTTCCGGATTTTTACAGTTCGTATGTCCAAACGCCCACTAAGAAAAGTACTACATACATATGATTATAATGGTGTTGCATATGATAGGGAATTTTATTTTCCCCTTTTTTTCTGCACCTTATGATTCTATCTATTGGTGAAAATCGGACTTGAAGTACACGTTTAACATTGATAAACAAAAAGTAGAATTAATTGTAATAATATGTTTAATTTTTTCCTTACAAATTTTAATACTCAAGTTTAAGGACAACGTGACAACAGTATCGAGTAATCGAAGAATTTTTTTTCTTCTTCTTTTGAATGTGAAATGGGAGGAACTAAGAAAATCAATAATTTCATTTAAGCTCATAAGAGAAGGTCTTTGTAAAACATAAACAAATTTAAAATTAATTTTGCATGAAAATGCAATATATAGTTGATAAAGTGGGTCGGGTCATCCGGATAATCGCAGTTCAATACGAAGGTACAAATAACCAACAACTGCAACGTTCTATCTATTTTTGAAATCTTGAAAAAGACGGTAAGATTTCTCTTGTTAACGTTCCTCAGCGTTTCTCTCTGTCAAAGTACGGAAGAAACGGTAAGTCTTTTCAGATTTCTTCACTTTTTGTATGATTATTTGATCAATTTTCTTACTAGCTTTAATTAATACACCAAGAAATTTAAACTTGCTCCAATATTAAGTAAATGTTTGCATTTCTGCAAATTCTTCGATTTCCTTCTACTCCATATCTCTATATGTTTATTTACTTTTTACATATTCCTAATTTATAAGAACATATTATGGGCGTTTGGATATGAATGCATGAAGTGTGTAATCAAAACATGTATTGGAGTTTATTTTGCGAAAGGCAATGGGATCATCTTTTCAGTTTTATTCTCTTTTTTCCTCTGATCCATTCTTTCAAAATTATGTCCTGCCAATTTGAGTTTCCTTAGTATTATAGATGTAAATGTTCAGACATGGTCCATCCAACTATTTTACTCCTAGTTTTTGTTGCAGGCTGAAGCAGGGAATGGATTACAGGGCGGCTCATTGATATTGGTGGCCTAAAGTCAAACCTCAATCAGAGATCTTAAATTTATATAAGAAAATTTAATATATTTTTTTTGTAATGACTGTATACCGTCTATCTTGTACGTATTTTAATTGTTCATTCATTTACCGCTAGCTTTTATCATTGCAAATATTTGGTAATTCTACTCACTAAGACTTGCATAATATTTTATAAGAAATAATTAATGACGATTAAGATAAAGTAATATTTTTATAAATTCTCATAATCTAATAATCTCAATTTTGAACCATAGATAGATGTCAATATGATTTCATACATTTAAAATAGTTAAAATCTATTTTGAAAAAAATAAATAGCATAATCCATTATTTTAAGAAATAATAAACTCTAAAAGATACTACAAGAGACTTCATTCTTAATTATCAAAGTCATCATCAAATTATTTATTTTCTTATATTACATATTCATTAACTCAAGTTATTTATTTGAATAACCTGTGTCACATTCCAAACAAAAAAGTATAAAATTTAACTAGTATCTTTTATTAATAATTTTATAATATATAATAGTATACAATTTGAAAATTTTGGGGCATTCAATTCTAATTCTAGGGGCCTAAAGCAGTTGGTTAAGAAAGCCAGCAAAACGTAAGCGTAAAGATGTTTCGAATTTCAGAAAGTAACCAAAACAAAAACTGCAAGAGAAGTGAAGAAATCTTGTTATCGTGACCCTTCTTCTTCTGTAAAAGTATCTCAAAAAACGAAAGTCAGTCAGTTTAGTATGAGTGAATTTGATTGGATTGATACGACCAAAGAATGCCCGGTATATCATCCATCCAAGGAAGAATTTGAGGATCCGTTGGTTTATGTGCAGAAAATTGCTCCTGAAGCATCAAAATTTGGTATGTTCACAACTCAAAACCTATTTGTTTCGATACTTATGTGCAATGTATGTGAAAAGTTGTCGCACATTCATGAATATAACTTGTTGTTTTGATGTCTAATATACCCTCTTATTGCAGTGTGAAAAAGCTTTAGTGCAACATATGTATTATTATATACTACTAACTTCTTTCACTTTTTATTCCTTGAGGTTTCAACCGAGTGAGAACTATGACAAGAAAATTTTGCAACCCTTAGTAATTTGCAATCTCTTTATTTTTTAAAAATAATTGATTAATCTAGTTTTATTTTTGTTCTAAAAATTGGTTAAACTGGCCATCAATTGGCGATGAGTGCTTACAACTTGGGAGTGTGACATTATGCATTGAAGGTTATGAACTGCATATGCTTCCTACAACTCAGGGTGAAATTGGCTCTAGCAGATTGCAACATCATAACGGTGTTTAACTTGGGAGACCGTATTTCTGCTGCCTGTTTGTCACCTTTTTTGGGAATGATTAGGAACCAGAACAGATCAATAACACACTTTTAATCTATTCTCTATATTCTGTTGTTTTCTAACTGTAAAATGGTTGAGTTGAACTTGTATTGCTTCACTTATTGTGCTGTGGTAATCATACATTTTTGTCCATCTTCTGCTGATTGACCAGCATTTTATTGAATTTATAGGCATTTGTAAGGTTGTCTCTCCTCTGGGATCTTCTGTTCCACCGGGAGCAGTGTTGATGAAAGAGCAAAAAGGTTTTAAGTTTACCACTCAGTTGCAACCTCTGCGACTTGCTGAATGGAATAACAACGATAAGATCTCCTTCTTCATGAGAGGAAGGTAATATATATAATAAGTGATGTTCAGCAGAAAGTCTATTACCTATAGATATGCAAGTATCATCACAAAATGGTGGTACTTCTATTGCAGCACACACGACTGCTATCTTAGTGTTGCTCATTATCGACATTGTCTTGTTACTTCTTTTGGATCCTATGTGGTTGGCATGTGTCATGAGTCTTGTTTGTGTTCCAGAAATTATACTATCCGTGATTTTGAGATAATGGCAAACAAGGCAACAGCTCGTAGATACTGTATATCTGGATGCCTTCCTCCTGCATATGTGGAAAAGGAATTCTGGAAAGAATTGGTACATGCAAAGAAAGGAATGGTTGAGTATGGAATCAATATAGATGGTAGTGCCTTCTCAAGCACTTTTAGCGATCCTCTTGGAAGTAGCAAATGGAATTTCAAGGTTCTACATAAATGTTTTCTGCTGGTTTTTGAACATCCTTCTGCTATCTTCTGTTATCATCTTTCTTCATTGTTATACGTGGACAACATCCTCAGCTTGATGCTACTCATGGGTGATTTGAACTGAATTGGAGTTCATATTTTACTATTTCTCGTGTTGCTTTCTTTAGTGCAAGCCCCATTTGATTTGCAAGTGTCTGACTAATCTACATTTTCCTTTTCATCCAATATCTTACTGTTATTCATCTGTGCAGATACTACCTCGGCTGCGAAGATCCACATTACGCTTGATAGTAAATGAAATCCCGGTAGTGTATGATTGTATATTATAGGAACAATTCAGCATTTTAGTAAATGCTTTAATGTTTTTGATACATTTATTTGTTTCAGGGAGTAACCGAACCCATGCTATACATTGGGATGCTATTTAGTATGTTTGCGTGGCATGTGGAGGATCATTACCTCTATAGGCAAGTCATACTATGGTTACTACCAACATTCTCTTAGATGTTTCATCCATTTAATCTCTTCAAGTTTTCTTGACTTTTGCCCTTTTCAGCATTAATTATCATCATTGTGGGGCGCCCAAAACTTGGTATGGAGTTCCTGGGCATGCAGCTGTTCAGTTTGAGAATCTTATTCGGCATCATGTCTACAATGAGGAAATTCTATCAGAAAATGGGCTCAATGGAGTCTTTAACGTTCTTCAAGAGAAAACAACAATGGTTTCTCCAAAGATTTTGCTGCAATATGATGTCCCCGTTTACAAGGCTGTGCAAATGCCAGGAGAGTTTGTTATTACCTTCCCTAGAGCATACCATTCAGGATTTAGTCATGGTTAGATCTTGAAGCTCCTAGTCTAACCTGAAATTTGTTTTGGAGGATATTACTTTGCCCATACAACTAATTTTCCATGTTCCTGCAGGCTTTAACTGTGGCGAGGCCGTGAATTTTGCTATTGATGAATGGTTTCCATTTGGTGCTGAAGCTAGTGAACGTTATGCTCTTCTTGGCAAGGTTCCAATTATTCCTTATGAAGAGCTCCTATGTGCAGAAGCAATGAGTCTCCCAGAGTCTTTAACTCACATACCTTATTGCTCAGCAGATTTAGTCTCTGCTCGTTGTGTAATGACTTCATTTTCATGCCTATTGAGATCATACCACTGTGCCCGCTGGCGCTTGAAGAAGTTTAAAACTTCACTTAGAATGTGTTTAAAACCTCGAGGATCCTTCGCTTGTGTCCTCTGCAAACGACTATGTTATGTGGCATCCATTGAATGCAAATGTTTCGCTGGTCCCATATGCCTTTTTCATGGTACATAGCTAAACACCTCAATACTAACTAACATTTCCAATGAACTTTCTACTTTAGAAAATTGCAATTTGATTACAAGCGACAGATTCTGCAGGTCGATGCACCATAGGACTTAAAACCCGTTTGCAATTATTGAGCAACATTTGATCTCATTTTTTCCTCGTTCCTCAAATCCCGATATCCTCTTTCTTTAACAAAAATAATTTTGTCTTGCAGATTCTGAAACTGTTAACTGTCTGTGTGGGAGTAGCTGCAGCCTCTTTGTTACAGAGGACATTTCAAAAATGGAAGCTGTTGCACAGATGTTTGAAGCTGAGGAAGGGATTCTCTGTGAGGTTGAGCAAAAAATGAAGTCTGAACCTTACTTGTGGATGCAGACTTTATCTCCGTGCTTGAAAGGAAAATATAGTCCGTATTGCGAGGTACCAATTCTTGCTTAACCCTTGGTGACCATCTAATTTATGTAGTATCGATCTGCTTTTTGATTCACATGATCTCATGAGTGCTTTCTGATCTCAATATTCATACTTGCCCTTGTCTCTCAAAAGCTATCAGTTCAAATAGCGAGAAGCAAAACAATATATAGTCCATATCACGAGTAAAGAAATTATTGCATTAAATGACATCTAGAAGTTAGAGGATATAGGTTTTGATGCATTGCAACTTTCATTACTTAACAGATAATGCCAATAAATACTCAAAACAATGAGGCCGCTTGTATAAAGATGTCCAGGATCGGAAGAACTTCTGCTCTAGACAAGCAAAGGAGGAATAAGAAGAAAAAGGTATGCTTTTTTTCTCGGTGTCACAAAAAACACTGTACTTTGATTTGTTTGGTGTATCAACATGCCCACAATACTATATTGAGCATCTTAGCAGGCTGTAATGCTTTGGATTCTGCTCTTTCTGTTTTTAACTTCTAATCTGATGAAGTCATTTTCATGTTTTTGATAAAAAGTTTGGAGCGCTTTGTTCCTTTTACACGTTTTGCAGGTTTATATTTGTTGGGCCACTGCATAATGCTGCAATTTATGGCAATCTCGTCTCCTAGTCTCATTTCATCAATACATAATCATTTTTTTTCTCTCCTTGTCTATAAGTTTCCAACTAGTATGGAATTGATGTATAGTAATAGTTGTTGTTTTTGTTGTTTCTTATCTAGTTTGCTTCAGGCACTTGCTATTTCTTTATCAAGATATTAAATAAACTGTGAAGGACCTATATATAAACCAAATGATTAGGTGTTTCTGTGGAGATTATACAGCCAGTTACACAAGAGAGTTTGCCAGTTAGATTACTACTGCTAGGATTCTCACCCTGTATTGATGAACAGTGTGACAGAGAATCAATCGAGCGTGAAAGCGAAATGTATCCCTGGAGCGCTATGCTTGTCAACAGCAAGAAAATGATACCACGGAAAGTAAAGTCTCAAAGATATAGCTCTGGTACTGAGGACGACGGACCATCATTTTCTAAAGGTAAATGCAACCGATGCAAGGAAGTAGGTGACACCAAATGAGAGCCATAAAGCTTCACTAACCTCAATGTTACGTCACTGTTTATATCAACCAACGTGCCTTTTCTGTTGGTCCAACCATGGAAGGCAAAATATTAGTATCTTGTATCTCTAATTGTGATTTGTAGGCATAATGAAGTTCATATTCACTAGTTTATGTTATTTCCCGATCCAATCCGTTAATTTATTGCTTATCTTCAGTCCTTTAAGTGAACCTCACGGCTTCATAGTGGACCTACTTGTTTACCCAAAAATTCGATTAACGATTAAACTTGTATTGCGGTTTTAAGGATACGTGATCTAACTCAATACCAATTGATAAACAATGAGCTAAATGAATAAATTGAACAGTAAAGTGAATCAAACCAGTGCTTGAGCAGTGTTTTCGACCTCGATTCGAGATGGTCTTGAGGTCGGATAACAAGAACAGTAACGAACAGTATTAAACAATAACGGATAATAAGTGAAATAGAGAGTAGCGTATATATTCTTTATCGGTGAATAATGATGATGATACAAGTGAATGGAATCCCCTTTATATAATAGGGGAATCCTAAATAAGGTGCAATTCTAACAATGGAAGTAAATCCCACGATTGGTGTCAATAACCGCTTGATTCGATTTGTCCTCTGATTTTCGCCTTGATCTTCGACCGACCGCTAATATCTCGTCATTCTGTTATTACACCTTACTCGAGGTCGATCATGCTCGGTCTCGATCTTCAACGAGCACTTCGATCTTCACACTCCATACTTCGCCTTCGAGTTCGAGCTGATCCCATTACGAGCTTACTCTTGAGGCGATTCCTCGTGCCTTTAAAATCGGACAAGTCCGATTTTAACCATATACATATAGTCTCCGCATTTCTTAGAGTAAAACCATCAGAAATGATTTGAGCCTCGATTTTCTGACACCTCGATCATGACGTCAACCTTATGACGTTAGTGACAGATGTGACCGAAATGTCCCGTCAGTCCAGTTCCCCAAATCATTAATGCCTGTCAGTTAGTGGTCGGCCACTAGCGCCCCCGAACTGTCGCGAGAGCCTATAAATACCCGCTCCTTCATTGAATCAAACTTTACTTTTGCTCTAAGTCTTCTAACTTTCTTTATCCTTTCGCCGCCTATAAAGCCACCTTTGTTAGCACCGAAACCACCAATTTTTCATCTTCTTTTGTCCTTCTTTACTTATATCAATGGCGAAAACCTCAAAGACCGTACCGCAGAAGGAGAATGTTTCCTCCTCCTCTTCCCGGTCGTCCGGTGACAAGGCGCCGGCGGAGACGCTTCCCCATGAGTACGTTCCCGGCCCATGTACTCTAAAATCCGACTTCAAGGTCGAAAACCCCTCATCGATCCCGGGTCGATGCGAGCATGTGTCGATGTACATATGCTCGATAACAGAGAGCAATCTCGAGGCCATGAAGAGGGACTGCAATTGGGGTCCCAAGGTCGTGGTGCAAATCCCTGCTCCCGAAGAGATCATCACTACATATGTGGAGGGGTTCCTAAGTGTTTACACTTATCCCTTCACATTGGGTCCCCTCGACCCGGTGATCATCGACTTCTGCAAGAGATACCAGGTCACCCTCGGCCAAATCCAACCCTCTCTATGGCTCATAGTAATCATGTTGTGCTTCTTCTCTAGCAAGGCTGAGGGGATGGAGTTTACTCTAAATCACCTCATGCGGCTGTACCGGCCTTGAACTATCGAGGGCTGATCAGGCTTCAACAATGGGCAACGAAGGCCTTGTTCTCGAGCATCGACGAGGATAAGGATCGAGGTTGGATGAGCCGTTTTATACGGGTGAGGACCCGTGACATAATACCAGAGGAGAAGATGTCGTTCCCTGAGGAGTGGAACGTCGACCGTAAGTGACCTTTTAAACTTTGCTCTTCGTACATTCTTCGATTCCGCCTAATATTTCCTTTCACCATGCAGCTATTCCTTGGATGCCTCAAGCAGTGCCCGACCTCGAAGATTAGGTTCGAAAACTAGCTTCAACTTCCACTCATGCCGAACGCGCATGGCGTGATTTGGCAAGGGGCAAATGGGAGGCCAAGAACCACGGTTAGGATCTCCTTTCTCACACTCTGAAATGATTTTGTACTTTGTTCATCACTAATTTTCTTTCACGCAGGCCTGACCAAGGATGCCATTTTGAGGCCTTCGAGTGGCAAAGGAGAAATCAAGTCCTCGGTTTCGAAGCCGGAAAAAGACAAGAAGAGGAAAGGTGCCTAGCAGTCCGAGGACCCCAAGCCCAAGCCTCGAAGGGTGAGGCGGAAAGTAATTTCTCTCACGGTGAAGTCGTTCCAAAGCCTGAGAGATGAAGAAGAAGAAGAGGAGGAGGAAGACGCCTCAACATTGACGGTCCGACCCAGGAAAGCCGTCGAGGTCGCCAAACCTTTCGAGCCGACGTCGACTGCTGCAACCAGGCCTCGCATCGAGGAGGCTTCAAAAAATAATTCGGGTGTGGATCCCGAATCTCCAGAGGTCGAGATCATTTCTCGTCCATCTGCAACTACACCGGACGGGGATGGTTCTGAGACCCCGAAGATCGATCAGAGTGACCCGAGCGACTTGCTCGGGGCCATGATAGCAAGTCACTTGCCTTCTCTTCTAACTTTTTCTGAGGAGGCACTAAGGGAGGCTCGGGAGTTGAAGACCCTCGATATTGGTGGAGGCTCTAGTGTAGGTGATCACTTCCGGGATTGCTTTGCTGGGGCCGATGATGCCTCCGGCATCAGCGATGCTTCGATTCTTTTGGAAGAGGCCCAACGTCTCATTTCTCGGGTAAGTATCAATTATTGCAATTCTTTCTCTACTCTTTTTCTCCAAATCTGACTCGTATTTTCTTTCTTGTATAGGCCTCCGCTAAGTTTCGAGCTAAACTTAGCCAGTGTGAAATCGAACTCGAGAAGGTCTCGGAGGAAAGGAACGCTCTGAAGTTACTTTGTGGCCAAAAGGACGAAGCCATAAAGGACCTTCAAGCGGATCTGGCCAAGGCTTGTGAAGAGGAGGCCGAACTAGACAAACAGGTAACCATCCTTTTGGCAAAGTATGGACTCAACCCATCTGTGGAGGCTAATACTTCACTATCTCAGCTGCATCGGAAGGTAGAAAGGATCGAGTTGCTTCGAGGAGAGGTCGATCAGGTCAAGGCCGATTGTGATCGGTGGAAAGATAATATGGACCGCCTGGCTGCAAAAAAAGAGACCTCCTCGGCCAAACTGTCATTGGTCGAGGTTCAACTTCGGGGCATTAAAGAGAAAAGCTCGGCCCAGGCCAATAGGATCGAGGAACTTGAAGTCGGGATTGCTGAGGACAAGGCGGAGATCGAGAAGACAATGGTCATGGAAGATAAGTCCATTTCCATGTACCGGGCCGATGATGAGGTTGCTCAAATGCAGCTAAGGGAGGATTCTGATCTGGAGCAATGGAATAAAGACTTGGCAAAATGCCAATCTCGGAGGGAAACCCTCGAGGAAATCCATACTCGAGGTTTTGACCTTTCCGAGGAGATAGCCCAAGCCAAGGTGCTCGAAGCCGAAGCCAGGCATCTTGACTCCTCCGATGATGAAGACGATGATGAAGAAGGCAGTCGAGGCAGATCCGACGAGGGTCCTAAAGGAGAAGATGCTCCCGAAGGCGAGGTCGGTCCCGACCATAGTTAGGACTTAGCTTTTGTTTTCTTTTTCTTTTTGTAAGACCTTGATCAGTCTCTTGTACATATCCTTCAATATATAAAATAAAACTTCTTTTTGAATGCCCTCATAGTTTTTATGTTCAAATATGTCATATGCTTTTGCCTTGTGAAAATTTTTGTTGTTGTAACTTCACTAATCGAGTGAGCATTAGCTCGAACTCAGAGTAGAACAAACCTTTAGGTTTTTTAGTTGAGCGAGGATAAGTTCCCGAGCTCAATCATATGTTCGATATTTTATCTCGGATGGCTTGATCAAGGTCATAACTACATTATTTTTATAATTAAGTTCGAGTAAATTTTGAACTTAGAATAAAACAAACCCTAAGGTTTTTTATCAAGTAATGGGCAAGTTTCGTACTTACAGCAATATACCCCTTAAGGTTTTAAGATGAATCTTCGAGCTATATTTAAGTCAACTTCGTTCGAGCTCGGAATAGTGGAACCCTTAGGTACGAATTAAGTGAGAACAAGGTCTTGAACTCTAAAGGTATTGGCCCTTAGGCTCTTTAGATTGGGTCGATATGGCATCTAAAATATGGCTATTATTTTCCCCTTTCGGCTTAAAGACTTAGTAAAAATATATTTATGCCTTAGCATGTGTTTTTTACCCATTGGGTTTTTTTAGGGTCCGATGGTTGAAGCCCCTTTGATTTTTGTGCCTTAGCACGTTCGTGTTAAGATAATTTGATACCTCTTAAGGTTTTTCGAGGGCTGATATTATTGAAGCCTTTTTGGTTTTTCGAGGGCTGATTTTATCGAAGACCCTTTTGATTATTTGCCGAGGGTAGCCTTTTTTAACCGATTTTTCAAAGAATTTGAAGGCCTATTGTTTATTACAGAATTCGGACGTTTTTGAGTCGCATTATTTTGGCCGTAGCCTTTAATTTGGCTGTAACCTTCGGTTATGCCTCTTGGGCTTATTTCCCGAGAACATTTCGAACTTGTTCAGAATGGTGGCCTTGGCCTATATATCGAGGGGTGCCTCTTTGAGGTCTTGTGACTTTGAGTTTAGATAACTTGAATATGCCTATCATCGTTGGCAGTCCCCGAATATTCGAGGTATATTTGCACTTGGCTCTTGAGCCATTTCTCACAAAATCATAAGTACGAGATTTGCATAGTAGAGAATTTGTTTCGAGACACGAGATGTTCGATAAAGAATGAATGCTTCTTTGAATAAATTATACGTGTGTACATGTATTGCCATCGGTACTCAACTAATCTATATGGACACGGTTCATTAGACCGTTTGGCCCATTACAAAGTTTCCCTATCGAGGCCCTTTGACACGAGGTACTTTTCTCGAACATATAACATCCAAGGGTGATGCCCCCCAGTATTCGAGATAGATTGCAAAGAAGCCTTGGATAGTGTTGAATTGTCCTCAGGTAGCACATAATTGTTGTCTCGTTAAAAACCTTGCTGGAAAAATCCATTTGCGATAAAAATCAATCTAAAGGAAAAAGAGTGCAACGCATACTTTAAAACCTAAGGCCTCGATGTGTTTGGTCGAACTCCTGCAATGAGTTAGCGTCGAATATATATATAAATGAAATAAGGGAGAAAGTCATACCTTAAAAATAATATCGTTTGAGAAGTGATATGTTCCAGTTGTTTGGCAGTGGTTCGTCGTTCATCGTTCCGAGTTTATAAGACCCTTTTCCGACTATATTGAGGACTCGGTAGAGTCCTTCCCAATTTGGGTCGAGCTTCCCTTCATTAGGGTCTTGTGTGTTGATGGTGACCTTCCTTAGGACTAAGTCCCCGACTTTGAAGTGGCGAAGGTTGGTTATTCTATTGTAGTACCTTTCGATTCGTTGCTTTTGTGCAACCATTCGGACGAGTGCATCTTCTCATTTTTCATCTAAAAATCCGAGGCTAGTATTCATAGCCTCGTGGCTTGACTCTCCTGTTGTATGTCGAAACCTGGCACTGGGTTCTCCGACTTCCACTGGAATCAAGGCTTCAAATTCATATACTAAGGAAAACAAAGTCGCTCATGTGCTGTACTTCGATGTTGTTTGATTTGCCCAAAGAACTTCGGGTAGAATTTCTCTCAATTTCCCTTTAGCTTCGTTCAACCTTTTCTTCAGGTTTTGGATGATAGTCTTGTTCGTCAATTCGTCCTGTCCATTCCCACTAGGGTGATACGGTGACAATATCCTCTTCATTTTATGACCTTCGAGAAATTTTGTTACTTTGTTGCCAATAAATTGTTTACCGTTGTCGTATACTATTTCTGCGGGTATCCCAAATCGACATGCGATGTGATACCAGATGAAATATATAACCTCTTTCTATCTGACTTTCTCGTAAGTCTGTGCTTCAACCCATTTAGAGAAATAGTCAGTCATAAACAAAATGAACTTAGCTTTACCTGGGGCCGATGACAGAGGGTCGACAATGTCCATCCCTCATTTCATGAATGTCCATGGGGATAGGACCGAGTGAAGTTGTTCTTCGGGTTGGTGGATAATTGGTGCAAACCTTTGACATTTATCGCATTTTCGAACAAATTCCTTACAATCTTTTTCCATGTTATCCCAGTAGTATCCTGCTCTAATGACTTTGTGAATTAGTGACTCGGCGCTGGAATGGTTCCCACAAGTGCCTTCACGGACTTGTCGTAGAACATAATCGGCGTCTCCTGGTCCCAAACACACTGCCAATGGTCCATCGAATATCCTTTTGTATAATGTTCCGTCTTCGGCCAGTGCAAAGCGAGCAACTTTAGTTCGTAGGTCCCTCGATTCTTTAGGGTCCGATGAGAGCTTTCCATTATTCAAGTACTCGATGTATTTATTCCTCCAGTCCTAGGTTAATCTTGAAGAATTTATCTCGGCATGTCCCTCATCGGTCACGGATCTCGAGAGTTGAACGATAGTCCCCGAGCTGATCTCGTCTTCCTCGACCGATGACCTTAAATTTGCAAGTGCATCGGCCTCACTGTTTTGTTCCCGAGGTACATGCTGCAAAGTCCATTCCTTGAAACGGTGCAAAGTTACCTGCAATTTGTCCAAATACCTTTGTGTCCTATCATCTCGAACTTCGAAGGTTTTTTTTACCTGGTTCAGCACCAGTAAAGAGTCACATTTAGCTTCGAAGAATTCTGCTCCCAAGATTTTAGCTAGATAGACACCTGCAATCATGGCCTTGTACTCGACCTCGTTGTTAGTCAATCTAGAATTTTTGATGGATTGCCTAATAATGTTATCTGTGGGTAGCTTTATTACGATGCCTAGCCCCGACCCATTCACATTCGAAGCACCGTCTATGAAGAGGGTCCATATCCGCGATGATGTACCTGATTTCATTAAGAGTTCCTTCTCAATTTCAGGTACAAGGGTTGGTGCAAAATCAACCACGAAGTCCGCTAAAATTTGATACTTGATGGTCGTTCGGGGTTGATATTCTATATCGTACCCGCTGAGTTCGATGGCCCATTTGGCTAATCGACCCGATAGTTCGGGTTTGTGTAAAACATTACGGAGTGGGTAAGTGGTTAATACACATATGGGGTGGCATTGAAAATATGGCTTTAATTTTCTAGAAGCGCTTATCAATGCAAGTGCCAATTTCTCTAAGTGTGGATACCTAGTTTCTTCTTCTCCTAAGGTTCGACTTACATAATAAACAGAAAACTACGTACCTTGTTGTTCTCGAACTAAGACACCACTTACCGCGATTTCGGATACTGCCAAGTACAAGTAAAGTTTCTCATCTTCCTTCAGAGTGTGAAGCAGTGGTGGGCTCGATAGGTATCGTTTTAATTCTTCCAATGCATGTTGACACTCTGGAGTCCAGGCGAAATCGTTCTTCTTTTTGAGTAGAGAGAGAAACCTGTGACTTCGATCCAATGACCTCGAGATGAATCGGCCCAAAGCGATTATCCGTCCACTCAGCCTTTGTATGATTTTTACACTGTCTACGACAGTGATATCTTCATTGGCCTTGATTTTATTGGGGTTCATTTCGATCCCCGATTTGGTACCATGAAGCCAAAAAAAATGCCCGAACCGACCCCAAAAGCACATTTCTCGGGGTTGAACTTCATGTTATATTTCCTTAAGATCTCGAACGTTTCCTACAAATGAGCCAAATAGTCCTCTACGCGTACGGACTTAACTAGCATGTCATCAATATAAACTTGTATTGACTTACCTATTTTTTCTTCGAACATTTTATTTACTAGGCATTGGTAAGTAGCTCCTGCGTTTTTTAGCCCGAAGGGCATTACATTATAATAATATGTTCCATACTTGGTGATAAACAAAGTCTATTTTTGGTCTTCCGGGTTCATTTAGATTTGATTGTACCCGGAATAGGCATCGAGAAAAGTAAGGATCTCTTGGCCGGTCGTGGCATCGATCATGCGATCGATGTTAGGCAGTGGAAAAGAATCTTTAAGACACGCTTTGTTTAAGTCCTTATAGTCTACACACATTCTAAGCTTTTTCCCTTTTTTAGGGACTACAACTACATTGGCTAACCATTCGGGGTATTTTACCTCCCGAATGGACCCTATTTTGAGAAGTTTAGTTACCTCGGACTGGGGTCTTCTCTTTTGCTTCACCAGTCTGAAATTAGGGTCCAGGCTTAATCGATGCGTAGTTATCTATGGTGGGATCCCTGTCATGTCTAAATGGTACCATGCAAAATAGTCTATGTTATCAATAAGAAATTGAATAAGTTTTTTCCTAAGTTTGGGGGTTAACCCCGTTCTCAGGTATACTTTTCGCTCGAGCAGGTACTCGATCAGTATAACCTGTTCCAGCTCTTCGACCGTTGATTTGGTAGCATTCGAATCTTCAGGAACAATAAAGGTTTGAGGGGTTAGGGAATCCTCCTCTTCTTCTTCTTTTGTTACCTGTTTTTCCAATTTGGTCGAGTCTGTGGGCGGTGATTGCTATTTGGTTTCCTATTTACCTATGATGCTCGGCCTTTCCGAGGTCGATGGTGTTGGGATCGGTGTTACCTCCGTGATCGCAAACATTTCCTTTGTGGCATGTTGTTCCCCATATATTATTTTTATACCATCCGTTGTCGGGAACTTCATCATTTGGTGGAGGGTCGAAGGTCCTTCCCTCATGTTGTGGCCTTCTGAGTAGCGCATTATATCTCATGTCGCCCTTGATGACGTGGAATTTGGTATCTTGAATGGTTCCAGCCACGTTCACCGGTAAGATAATCTCTCATTTAGTTGTTTCACTGGCCATATTGAAGTCGTTTAAGACTCAAGATGCATTTACGATTTGATCCTGTAGGCCGAGTTGTTCCACGACCCTTGATCGGATGATGTTTGTCGAGCTACCTGGATCCACTAAAACACGCTTAACTTGAACTTTTAATAAGATAGAAATTACCAGAGCGTCTTTGTGAGACTGAGAAAATTCCTTATGCTTCGTTGTCATTGAATGACAAGGTGCCTTCGGGCACATAGTCTCGAGACCGTTTCTCTTTAGTGATTGTCACCTTAGTGCATTTGAATATGGGTCCCTGTGGAACGTCGACCCCTTCAACATTCATATGAATGACATGTTGAGGTTCTTCTTGTTCATTCTTTCTATTGGGGTCCCTTTCCCTGAAATGATTTTTGCTCGGTCGCTGAGGAATTCTCGAAAGTGGCCCTCGTTGAATAGACATGCTACCTCATCTCTCAATTGCCTGCAATCCTCGGTCTTATGACCATGTGTGCCTTTATAATTGCATATTAAGTTTGGGTTTCCTTGGGAAGGATCGGTTTGTATGGGTCTGGGCCACATGCTGTCTTTGATCCTTTCGATAGCTGATATTATGCCTGATGCATCGACGCTAAAATTATATTCCCACGAGGTACCTCTGTTGGATCTGCATACTTGTCAAAACCAGTTTTGCTCGTAAGTCCCCAAGAAATTTGTCCTCGATCACTTCTTCGATCAATCCAAGTGGAATTTGTCCTGAACCGTTATTTCTTCGATCTGCAGTATATGGTAGGTAGCGGTCTTTGTTCAACCTTGGCTCTCTGTTGACGTCCCTCTGATTTTTGCCAGTCGGCCTGTTTGGGTGCACTGAACCGGAAGGAGCTCCTAATTGGTCGTCCTCGAACCTGATCTTCGACTGATATCGATTATGTACATCTACCCAAGTTACAGCTGGATACTCGATCAAATTTTGTTTCAACTGACCTGATGTTATTGAACTCCGCTCATTCAACCCTTCGGTGAAAGCTTGAACGACCCAATAATCTGTGACTGGTGGCAACTCCATGCGCTCCATTTGGAATCGGACACGAACTCCCTTAGTATCTCATTATCCCTTTGTCTTACCTTGAACAGGTTTGATTTCCTTGTTGCGACCTTTATGGCCCCGACGTGTGCTTTCACGAAAGAGTCTGCTAACGTGGCGAATGAATCGATGGAATTGGGTGGTAGGTTGTGATACCAAATATTGCTCCCTTTGACAGGGTTTCTCCGAACTTTTTCAACAACATAGACTCGATCTCGTCATCCTCCAAATCATTACCCTTAATGGCACATGTGTAAGAGGTAACATGCTCATTGGGGTCGGTGGCCCCGTTATATTTGGGTATGTCAGGCATATAGAACTTCTTCGGAATGGGCTTCAGAGTCGCACTCGGAGGGAAAGGCTTTTGCACAAACTTCTTCGAATCCATTCCTTTCCATATTGGTGGTGCCCCCGGTATCTGATCAACTTGAGAGTTGTAAGTCTCTACCTTTTTATCACTGGCTTCGATTTTCTTCTCTCCTGATTCGATTCTCTTGGTGAG
>ML316182.1:0-25000 GCA_005239505.1 Nicotiana paniculata | reverse complement strand
GTGTGATATCTCTGTCTTTTTGTTATTGTTTTAGAGTTTGAGATCCAGAGGGGTACGTTTTCCTGGTCGTGACCATGAAAGCCTAGCTCCAATCTTCACTCCTCCAAGAACAGTGTCAGCTTCAGAACCAGATGTTACTCTGGCACAGCAAATCCAACATGAAATTCCACGGGAGAACTTCTCAGCTGAACAGACAAAGGAGGCATTTGATGTGGCTAGAAACAGTGTAGAGCTTCTGACAACTGTTTTGTCCTCTTCACCTCAGCAGGATGCTCTGCAGGTACTTCTAATTTATTCCTATCAACATGTCAATCTCAGGATCTGAAGATATTGTCTTAATACATCCTCAGGGTATCAGTGGGGACTATTATGTTGGGGAAACATTTGGGGTCTATTGTTGACTTTTGTGGTTTCGTGAAGTAAAATAGAGGAAAATTTTGTGTTGTGAGGAGAAAATGCATTTTATGTCATATAGGAAGTAGACACCATTTAAGGCTGACTTCAAAGGAAAGTAGGACTGCTTTTTGAGATAGAGGGAGAATCATACTATTGACTAAATCAGTCTTATATAATTGGATCACATGAGTTATTTAAGAGTTTTGAAAGAGGTTTATAAAGGTTTTGTGTTACTTCACCCATTACTTTAATGTGTGGATGCTCAGTTTTTTCTTTCATATCATATCACAGCCAAACCTTTGGTAAGTCATTCTTACACTGGTAACTCCATATTAAAGTTCACATGTGAACCAAAAATCAGATTTTCCCACATGAGTTGTCGAAGGGTTCCATTGAAGTTTGATTTAAGATTTTTGTTTGATGCTCATATTCTTTTCTTCCTTGATAACTGAGAAATCCCTGAAGGCAAGTGAAGCACGATTTTGATATTCTGTGGATAGTGGGCCTGCCCCTCTATCATTCTCCAATTAAATACCAAGCTTTGTCTGCAGTATGATTCGAACCGTGATGTGCGCCTAACCCGCAAATTGCTCGAATGCGCTCTTACCACTAGAGCAAGACCTTGGATGCTCATGTTCTTCCACAAAATCAAAATATCTTTTTGGTGTTATTTGTGCCAAAGCTTTTAATATTTTGAAATGTGATCCTAAAATAGTTAGAATAAACATATAATTTGAAGCTCAAACTAGATCATCCTTAGGGGCTTTTGGTGTTCCTAGCCAATGAGCTCAAACTTTGCAAAATTTATGCAAGTCTAGCAATATTAACTTAAAAATTCATTTAAATGAGCTTAGTTCATGTGTTTCTCAAGCGTAGCATAAACATCTAAAACTGGGGGTTTATTATTTCTTCTTTTTGTTATGTAAAAATATCTTTCTAGCTTTGTGATTTTTGCATTTGTAAATCATGCCCTCTAGCTCTGTGTAGCCTGTTTTCTATTAAGAAGTATCAAGTCCAAATGAGCTGGTTGGATTTGCAAAACTAATGGTAAAGTTATTGCCCAGTACAAATACTTACATAGTGATGTTGTTTTATGCAAAGAATTCACTTCTTGACCAATTGTCTGAGCACGATTTATGGATGGATTGCTAGTATAAAATTAGTCTTTATAACGGATACAGAGGATTTATAGCAGATCCAAACTCATCTGTGATTGACGTACAATTAATTGATTGAGATCAATGTGAATTAATACAGAAGAGAAAGCGAAGAAGAATATGAATGGATGA
The DNA here is from genome assembly GCA_005239505.1 of Nicotiana paniculata. Lineage (NCBI taxonomy): Eukaryota > Viridiplantae > Streptophyta > Magnoliopsida > Solanales > Solanaceae > Nicotiana > Nicotiana paniculata. The sequence goes on along the minus strand of ML316182.1, from coordinate 23,315 downwards.
TGGTGATGTATAAAGATTCTGAGTTATGTTTGGAAGGAAAAATTGAACTACTGGACAGTAATGTAGAACAAGACATCAATTTTGCTTGCTCTCATCTTTTTGTTCCAAAAAGTTAAGAGTCACTTATAAAAAAAGTCCCCTTAAAGAAGTGTCATCCATTTAATGAGCGGGAAAAGATTTACAGTATGTTAAAATTGTCAACTTATTGCAGCCATGTTAGCTGGTTTCTTGACATTGCATTTGAAGATTTAAGTTTAGTTTTTATGCAATAGTTTCTGTTTTTACCAGCAAGTTTTGAATTTTGGTGGTCTTACGACTAGCAGCATTGAATAGCTGTTTAGGTTTCTCGTGCATTTTTTTGTAGTTGGTTTTTAGAATGCAGCTGAACACGTTGTGTCCTCCACCCGGAGACCGAGTTTTGTTCTTTTCATTTAAAGCTTTTTCTTGCTATACTTGATGCATTTAGTGTTGGAATGCTGTGATGGAATTATTGTTGCCTGTGCGTTTTGATGAAGACCACTTCATGTTAGCGACATGCAGGTGTAGAGGTAGTGTTTTGAACAGCGTGCGGCGACAAATAGCGACGAGGGCCCGCTTCACTGCGGCGAGAGGCGCGCAACGAAGCGCTTGCCTTTTTTATGTGAAGCGACAATTTATACAAAAACATAAAATATTATATACATTTAACTAAAAATTCAATAACAATAATATATTAATAAATATCATTCAAAAATTAAAGACTCAATAGATAGTCATAGACTCTTAGTTGATACTAGATTCATAAACTAAAGTCTAATAGTCTAAAACAAGCAACATCTATTCTTCCTCAAGATTTTCAAATTCAACAACTTCATGAATGTTAGCATTATATTGGCTATCATCTTCTTCATCCTCAGATTCTTCATCAATTAGGGACCGGCCGCTTGAACTTGCTACTCCCTTTCCCTTGTAACTTGAAGAACTCCCTCTAAGACCATAGATATTCTCCTCAAGTCCGGTCGCCATAGAAACAGTACCCCAATCAAGATCATCTCCTTCATACACTTCTTCATCTTCATGATTTTGGGGGGCTCCAGTTAACCATTCATTTGCCTCATCAATGCTGTCCAACAAGATTGGATCAATGGTATCACGAGCTTCATAACGCCGCCTCAATATTCTATTGTATTTAATATACACTAGATCATTGAAGCGCGATAACTCAAGCCTATTCCTTTTCTTGGAGTGAATCTGCGCATAAGTTGTTTAGATTAATTAATATATACTAATAGTAGTACAATATAGAATATAATAATAATATAATAAATCTATTTCTTACCTGCTCAAATACGCTCCAGTTTCTGCGCTACAAGTTTTAGCACTTTGATGACAAACTTTTGCAAGTTTGGAGTTTGGTGTCCAAATTGCTTCCACCATTAAACTATAGAAAAAATATTTTAAAATTTAATTAGTATAAATCAAATATATTAAATTAAAGTTATAGGATATCTATACAAAAGTTAGTTACCTGGCGACCTTATGTCTCTGGCTCTAATGGCCGTCTGTAAACCAAATAGGCCCCCTGCTTGTGAGTACCTACCAAACTCTTCCTCTATTTGATCTATCGTTGTTGAATCAAGGCCCAACTTCTCCAGACATGTATAGTATCCAATCCACACCTCTCGAGTCAAAGTATCATCTCTAGTGTTCTTGTAAAATAATCCTCAGATCAGACCACGGTCTGCTGCATGCAAAGGTTTGTGCATTTGATCCGTCCACCTGCTATCAATTATCTCAAAAACTTTCTCATATTTCCTAACCTCTCTCTCAAATGACGCTGCAATAGACTCTTTGGCTCTATCCGTAGCTTCATAAATATAGCCCATTGGTGGTTTTCTCTCCCCATCCACCATACGAAGCACCCTAATCAAAGGGCAACCAACTTTAAGAGCCCGAACGACATCATTCCAGAATGATGAAGAAATAAGAACTTTGACAATTTCTCTCCCCGCAACTTCCTTTGCATATCAATTATCTTTCCATTCATTTGAAAGAACTAGCTTTCTCAAGTTCTTCTTTTGCAAGTAAAAACTATGCAAAGTTAAGAAAGCCGTTGCAAATCTAGTCTTCGCCGGTCTCACCAAATTTCGTTCATTTGTGAATTTCCTCATCCAATTCAACAACAACGGCCTCTGACTAATGTAAGAATATACCTTGACGGCCTTGGAGAAAACTGTAAAGATAACCAAAACAATTTTAGAGTTAATATTTAATAGGAAAACTATAAAGGTAACAATAAAGTTAAAGATTTTAAAGATAGCTATTTAAAGTTACCTGAAGCATATGGGTTCTCCTTGAATATGTCACGAAACATCAAGTTGATACAATGGGCGGCACATGGAGTCCAATAAATGCGTGGATACATAGTTTCCATCTTCCTACCCGCACTAACATTCTCACTAGCATTATCTGTAACAACTTGTACAACATTTTCCTTTCCAATTTTATCAATAGTCTTTTTAAACAAGCTGTACATTTTGTTACCATCCGTTGAAGAGTTTCTAGCATCTTGAGATTCAATAAAAACACTCCCTCTTGGAGAGTTTACCAACACATTTATGACCATTTTTCCATTTCGTGCTGTCCATTTATCCATCATAATGGAACATCCAAACTTGTTCCATTCCACCTTATGCTCCTCAATAATTTGGTCTACCTTCTTCACCTCTTTTTTAAGATGAGTTACTCCAACTTCATGATAGCTAGGAGGCTTCATTCCTGGGCCATGTTGTCCTACGGCCTCGATGAATTTATGAAAAGTAGAGTAGTTAACACAGTTGAAAGGAAGCCCTCATCGTAAATCCATGCTGCAAAGGCACTTACGGCGCGATCCCTCAAATTCTTTTTGGCTTCTAAACCTGAACCTTCTTCACCTTTTCCCTTTTCTTGTTGTTTTGCCGGGAAATAAAGATTGAGGGGACCTTTTGTCGCCGCACGCGACGTGGCTGACCCACTAGAACCAGAAGATGTCTTTTGAGTTTTTTTTGGGGGGGTGGGGTCTCATTTCACCATATTCATCCATTTCATCATCTTCATCAGTTATATTTACCAATGCTTCAAAATTCATTTGAGTTCTTGTCATATTTTTCTTTTCAACAAATGCTTTTATTTCCTCCCTAACCTCGGGCGGACAATTTGGACATTGTATTGCATTTTTAAATCCACCTATCAAATGTTGCTTGTGACGAGTTATCCCACCATTATATGTTTTTTCACAAAACACACATTTGATTGCGGATCTTGATGAGCCTGGTATAGCATAATTCCAAGCTATATCATTTCGTTTATTACTATCGGATGACGCCATTTCAATTTTCAGCGCTGTTTTATAGAAAAAAAAATCATCACGTCAATATGCAATTAATTCTACTCTACTATACTATAATTCTATAATTGGAAAAATAGAGCAAACAAAACAGAGCAGGCTACTGCCTCTGTCTGGAAAAAACAGCAAACAAAGAAGACAAAAAAAAACAGAGCACAAAAACAATGTTACTGCCTCCTCCGGAAACAGCAAAAAACGGAGCACATAAAGAACAAGAAATTGAAGAAATTGCCTCTGAAAAAATAACAAATAAAGAAGAATACAAAGTTACAAACAGAGCAAAAAAAATTAAGAGAAGAAGAAAGAACAGAGCACAAAAATCAGACCCTATTTGGCTCTGTTATTTCCGAAAAATACAGAGGAATGAAAATAGAAAGAAGAAGAAGAAGAAGAAGCAGGAAAAACAGACCTTATTTGACTCTGGCCTCTGTTATTTCCGACGAAAAACAGAGGAAAGAAAATGGAAAGAAGAAGAGAAGAAGGAGAAAGAAAGAAGAAGAAACATACCTGGTCGACGATGAAGATGAAGGAAGACGATGAAGATGTTCGCAGGTGAAAAAGCCCTAATCGCAATCGCTGAAGCCCCTGGTGTTTGTTCGCAAGTGAAAAGCCCTAAATTCACGACTTAAAGTCTTCTCCCTTTCACTTCTAAAAAAAAAAACAAAATAGCGTCGCTATTGTCGCTTCTCGCGACACAGTCGCTTCGCGCAACAGAGAGAGAAGCGATCGCTATTTTCAATCGCTGCGCGACAGACCCTCTGAAGCGCCATACCCACGCCTCGCGTCGCTACACGCTTTTAGCGCTATAGCGAGCGCTATTTACAACCCTGTTTTACACTCTTATGAGGGGAGGGGTTGCCTATATTACTGTTTATTTGTTATCCGATTACATGGGGCTCATACGTTATTTTGGTGTTTAAGGGTCAGAATAAGAAAAATGACCTTTTCTTGTTATAAGTAGGAAAAAAAGGACCTTGTTGAGAAGAGTAAAATAGGCCGCGTACGACCTTAGGTGTAAAACAATTGGTGAACACAAGGTCTTTTCTTATAATAGATGTTTATCAATTGCATGAATTGGACTAATGCCAGTTTTGTTTGACAGTCTGAAGTTCATAGCTAGCCTTCCATCACTTTGTGCCGAAATTTCTGTTAGAGTGGACTGTTGTTGATGAGCTTTTCTTAAAGTGCTCATCACGTTGTGCCAAAATTTATGTTTGACAGTCTGAAGTTCATATCTAGCCTTCCATCACTTTGTGCCGAAATTCTGTTAGGAGTGGACTGTCGTTGATGAGCTTTTCTTAAAGTGCTCTAGCCTTTTTTTTTAATTTAAAAAAAAAGTTTTTTAAAGTGCTATAAACTTGTGTGGACATTTTGAACAGCTGAATCTTTAATTAGTGATATGAGTAAACATTTAAGATTTATAGATTAATCATAGGAGCTACCCTGCAAAACAGCGAAGACACTAGTCAAGTTTCTTTAAGATGTATTCTCAAAGTAGGCTAGAGCGTGAAGAGGAATCATAGGAGCTACCCTGCAAAACGCTGCCTTGAGCTTGAGCTGCATTGTGATTGTGAAGATGTAGTAGGCTATATCTTTGTCAAGTAACTCAATAACGGAAGTTCCTTTTTAAAACCCCTCAACATTATTCCATATGGTCAGCGTTAGCATGTATATCTTTTCGGTGTCCCGATTTTGAAATATTTTCTGGTATATGTTTCGTTGAAGGGGTTTCTCAGAAAAGGCCACTATTTTTCTCCCCACTATTAGATGGAAAATGATTTTTGAACAGTATTGATTTTTCTCCCCACACTGTTGCTGCATGATAGAGCAACCTCCTTACATAAATTCGCGATTGTGGATTTAGCTTTTTGAATATCGGGGTCATACTCTAATTTGTTGCCTACCTCCAAATTGTTTTCTGCAGGATGACTTGACAACTACGCTAGTACAACAGTGTCGCCAGTCCCTCAATACTGTTCAGAGAATCATCGAGACTGCTGGAGATAATGAGGCCCTCCTTTTTGAAGCCCTGAATATAAATGATGAAGTCCAAAAGGCCCTCTTGAAGTACGAAGAATTGAAGAAACCTATGGTTGTTTCATCAGAGCCAGAACCTGCCATGATTCCAGTTGCTGTGGAGCCCGATGAGTCCCCCCGTGCTGGAAAAGAAGATGCTTTGATCAGAAAACCAGCAGGCTCCCGGTCTGCAGTCCACGGAGGGAATGATGATATGATGGATGATCTTGATGAGATGATTTTTGGTAAAAAAGCGGGTGGCACATCTGAAGCAGGACATGACACAAAGAAGCAGCAATCACCAAAAGATGATCTCATCTCATTTTGAATTCCTTCCCGTGCATTTGACTTAATACTGGAATCCACAGGCTTTGGTGATGTTAATATCAAGCTTGTTCAATTTCTACCAACTCCTGTGCTCACGATTGAACCTTCATAAATGGATGTAGAAACTTCGTCGATTTGGTCTCCACATATACCTGAATTGCTTATAGTTTTAATGTTTGAACTTTTGGGATTTAACTGCTTGAAAAAGATATACCCTGCTTGTATTTCATGGATATTGGATGATATTTGTTCTTGATCTCGTATTAGTGCTTTGAGACATGTCAGTAGTGACTCCATTTCAGTTGTTCGAAGTGATGCGTACATGTCCATGAACTTCCGTTGAGAATTAAGATATTTTGGAGAATGTGGAAAGGGTCCCAATATACCCCTGTATTATGAGAAAAGATTTAAATATATCTCTTGTTATACTTTGGGTCCAAATATAACTTTGCCGTACAAATATATGGACACTCTTTCGTGATTTGGGGCAACATATTAGATAGTATCAACACCTATTAAGGACATAGAATTAACATGCGCATATCCTTTCTTGGCGGGTGGAGTATGGTTAAGAAATCAATATGGAAACCTCATTATGGCTTACCCAATTTTCTTTGGCTCCTATACTAACAATATGGACAATGGATATACAACGACGACGACGACCCAGTATATTCCCACAAGTGGGGCCTGGGGGATAGTGCGTACGCAGGCCTTACCTCTATCCCGATGGAGTAGAGAGGCTGCTTCCGGAAAACCTTCGGCTCAAGAAGACGAAACGACGAAAAGAGATAATATATCAGTACCATCAATAAAAAATCATGGAAATAATAATCACAAGACCAGTGAATAAATGAAAAACAGAAATAATAACCATTAAATAACGGAAGAGTAGTGAAAACACAATCTAACCACTAGCAGTCTAAGACTAAATCCTATCAGCCTAGCCTCACACTGGTAGACTAAATGAAATCAACTACCTCCTAACCTACAACCTTAATGCTCGACCTCCACAGCTTCCTATCGAGTGTCATGTCCTCGGAGATCTGAAGCCTCGCCATATCCCGCCTGATCACCTCTCCCCAATACTTCTTAGGCCACCCTCTACCTCTCCTCGTACCTACCAATGCCAACGGCTCGCACCTCCTTACCGGAGCATCCAAGCTCCTCCTCTGAACGTGCCCGAACCATCTGAGCCTCGCTTCCCGCATCTTATTATCAATGGGAGCCACGCCCACCTTCTCCCGAATATCTTCATTCCTAATCTTATCCATCCTAGTGTGCCCGCACATCCACCTCAACATCCTTATTTATGCTATTCTCATCTTCTGGGTATGTGAGTTCTTAATTGGCCAACACTCAGCTCCATACATCATGGCCGGCCTAACCACCGCTCTATAAAACTTACCTTTGAGTAGCGGAGGCACTTTCTTGTCACACAGGACTCCAGATGCTAACCTTCATTTCATCCACTCCACCCCAATACGGTGTGTGACATCCTCGTTGATCTCCCCATCCCCTTGGATAATCGACCCAAGGTACTTGAAACTACCTATCTTGGGAATGACCTGCGATCCAAGCCTGACGTCCATGCCCGCTTCCCTCGGCTCGGACTTACACTCAAGATACTCCCTCTTCGTCCTGCTCAACTTGAAACCCTTAGACTCAAGGGCCTGTCTCTAAACCTCCAGCCTCTCGTTAACGCTACTCCGCATTTCGTCAATCAGAACAATATCATCAGCAAATAACATACACCATGGCACTTCTCCTTAAACATGGTATGTCAGTATGTCCATCACTAGAGCAAACAAGAAAGGGCTGAGCGCAGATCCTTGGTGTAACCCCATAACAACCGGAAAATGCTCAGAGTCGCCTCCCACTGTCCTAAACCGAGTTTTAGCTCCATCATACATGTCATTAATCACCCTAATGTAAGCAACCTGCATACCTTTAGCCTCTAGGCATCTCCAAAGAAACTCCCTAAGAACCTTGTCATATGCTTTCTCCAGATCAATAAACACCATGTGCAAATCCTTCTTCATATCCATGTACTGTTCCACCAACCTCCTAATAAGGTGGATAGCTTCCGTAGTAGAACGACCCGGCATGAACCCGAATTGGTTATCTGATACAGACACTGTCCTCCTCACCCTCGCTTCTACTACGCTTTCCAAAACTTTCATGGTATGACTCAGTAATTTCATACCCCTATAGTTGTTGCAACTCTGGATGTCACTTTTGTTCTTGTACAACGGAATCACCGTACTACACCTCCACTCATCTGGTATCCTCTTCGTCCTGAAAATAACATTAAACAACCCAGTCAACCACTCCAAGCCTTCTCTATCCACAGACCTCCAAAATTCGACCGGAATCTCATCAGGACCAGTAGGTCTGCCCCTTCTCATCTTACACATAGCCCCCACGACCTCCCCAATCTTGATGCGCTTATAGTACCCAAAATCGCGGAGGCTCTCGGGATTCCCCAACTCGCCTAGCACAATATCCGGATCCCCTTCTTCATTCAGAAGTTTATGAAAGTAAGTCTGCCATCTCCGCTTAATCTGGGCCTCTCCCATCAATACACTACTGCCCTCGTCTTTGATGCACCTCACTTGGTCTAGATCCTGGTCCTTCCTCTCTCTCGCTTTGGCCAGCCGGAATAATTTCTTCTCCCCGCCTTTGGCCCTTAGTTCCTCGTACAAACGAATAAAAGCCGCAGTCTTAGCCTCCGTGACCGCCAGTTTCGCTTCCTTCCTAGCTACCTTATACCTTTCCTTGTTCACACTCCTCTCTACCTCGCATGTGCTCCCAACTAGCTTCAGGTACGCCGCCTTATTCGCTTCCACTTTACCTTGGACCACTTCATTCCACCACCAGTTGCCTTTGTGCCCGCCAACGTAACCCTTCTAGACTCCCAACACCTCTCTCGCTGCCTCCCGTATGTAATCTGCCATCGTCGACCACATAATGCTAGCGTCCGCACTACTTATCTAGGCTCCCACAGTCGATAACCTCCCTTCCAACTCCTGAGCTTTATCCTTAGTCAAGGCTCCAATGCAGTCTTCCTCTTCATCATAATACTAACGACCATCACCAATAGCCTATGTTGGGCCGCAAGGGTCTCATCCGGGATAACCTTGCAATCCTGACACAACCCTCTGTCGCACCTCCTAAGGAGAAGATAGTCAATCTAAGTCTTCGCCACCGTACTCTGAAAAGTAACCAAATGCTCCTCCCTCTTTGGAAAACTAGAGTTATCAATCACCAGCTCAAATGCCTTTGCGAAATCCAGCAACGAAGTACGTCCTGCGTTCCTATCCCCAAAACCGAAGCCACCATGCACCTCGCCATAGCCGCCTACAGTCGACTCAATATGACCATTGAAATCCCTTCCTATAAATAACCTCTCAGTAGGCGGAATACTACGCACAATCTCATCCAACCTCTCCCAGAAGCGCCTCTTGACCTCCTCATCTAATCCCGCTTGCAGCACATACGCACTCACGACATTTAGGGTGCTCTCTCTAACTACCAACTTAATAGACATTAACCTATCATTCACCCTTCTAGCCTCTACCACAGGCTCTCTAAGTTCCCTATCCACCAGAATACCTACACACCTTTCAGGACTCTAGAGTACCACAACTTGTACTCGTCTTCGTTCCTCACCCTCGATCCTACCCACCGAGTCTCTTGGACACACGCTATATTGACCTTCCTCTTCTGCAGGATCTTCGCCAGCTCTATAGACTTACCCATAAATGTACCTATGTTCCAAGACCCAATTCTAAACCTATAGGCATCCTTGTTCCCCTTACCTCCCTTACCTCCCGTCCCACCCCTTGACCCCTGACCCACCCCCGCCCCGCCCCGCCCCGCCCCCTAGTCTCCTCAATGACATGACCTTACTCTACCATCCCAGACTACAACCATTATACCTATAACAAACTAAGGATAATCACTCACGCGCACTAGGAAAACGGACCAGACTAGGAGAAAACAAGTTGCATCTAATAGAATGCTTAACACTAATGCGAACTAAAAATGCGCCAGTTTAACTAACACAAGGGAAATAAGAATAGGAAAGCGAGAGGTACCAACTCCCAAGAATAGAAATTGGAAGTTGTCTTGGTGTACACGACGTTGTTGCGGCACCTGGCTCATTCACGTCCAACTTTTCACATTTTTGCACGCCCACCCGTTGAATCTGACTCTCTAATCCTAATCAATGCAATAAACAATCAGGCTTGTTCTATTGAGAAAGAGTTTTTTGGCCTTCACAGGTTTTTCATTTAGATCTTTTGCTATGTATTTTTCTATTTTGTGCTCCTCTACTTTTAACTAAGGGTCCAACTAGCTTAGTTTTATCAACCATTCGTGTATCGGATCTTCCTTTTTTGTGGTTTAATATACAGGTTGAGGTCATGCCTAACGTCTCACCATAATGGTGATATTAAGAGGGGAAAAATTAATCAATCGATTACTATCCCTAGTTGGTCTAACACAAATTTTCTTAGTAGTTAGTTATATTGAATTCAATATCTTAAGTCACTCAGGTTTGCAAAACATGCGGTTAAATAGTCTTTTCACACAATTCAATCTTCATATGACGATCATGTCTACCCATAAAATTGGATAACAATTAAACTTATAATGTGGTTTTAAGGACATGTGATTTCATATAATACCAATTGATAAATATGAATATTAATAATAAAAGTTAACAATAAAGTAAAACAAACTAGTGTTGAAACGTAATTCAGCCCTCGAGCTAGAATTCCCTCGAACTGATTGATACCAGAACAGTTAAATATAAAGCAAACATATGAACAAGAAAGTATAAGCGAGAGAGAATGTTATATTGCTTTGATATACGAGAATAATTTGTCTTACAAATGATTAGAACTCCCCTTTATATAGTGGATGAATTCTACTTATGGTACAACACTAATTTCACAAGGAAATCCCATGATTAGCTAATTAACCGTTCTTGATTTGATCTGTTTCGAGATTTCCGCCATGATCTTCGACCAGTCACGGATATCCCGCCTTTTTGTTATTAAGCTATCCTCGATCTTGCTCGATGTCTACCTTGTTTGGTCTCGATTCTTACTGGTCTCAATCTCAGCAGGTACCTCAAATCCCGAACTCGGTACCTTATCATCATGCCTCGATCTGATATATTACAGAACCGATCTTCGATTCATCCCCCTGGTCTCGGTTAATCAGTAAAATTGGGTAGGCCCGATTTTAACCGTATACAGATAGTCCCCTCGTTTTATGGAATATAATGACAATAAACGAATTGAATCTTCGACCTTTACCCCGATTTTTCATGATGTCACATGACGTCATCGCCGTGACGTAAGCGACGGAAGTGACCGAAACGTCCCTTCGACAGTTCCCCATGCATTTAATATGTGTCAGTTGGTAGTCGGCCACTAGTGGTTTTGGACCGTCGCCGTGAAACCCATAAATAGGCCTCTTTTCCACTCTTTCAAACTTTACCTTTAACCTCTTTTGTTTTTGCGTTCATAGTTCTTTGCAATTTTTCAAGTTTTTCATCTGCAAATCTACAAGCTCCACCGTTACCCTTTCTTTAAAATACCAAATCTTATCATCTTCATCCATCTTTAAACTCAAAACCAAATGGCGAAAACGTCAAAGATTGTGCCTTGGAAGGAAACTGTTTCATCCTCTCAACTGGCCGGTGGGAAAGCGCCAGCGAAGCCACGCCTTGAGGAATGTATTCCTGGGGGAGTGTTATCAACTCCGATTTCAAGATCGAAAAAACTTCGTCGGTCCCCGGTCGTTGCGAGCCGGTACTGAGATACATATGCTCGATACCTGAGAGCTTCCTTGAAAAAATGAAGAAGGACTGCAACTGGCAGAATAAGAAGGTCGTGATACCGACCCCCGAGGAAGATATTACTACCCACGTAATTGGGTACCTGAGTGTTTACACTTACCCTTTCATGTTTGTCCCCTCGACCCAATCATCGTGGACTTCTGTAGAAAGTACCAAGTAACTCTCGTTCAAATCCACCCTTCTTTTTGGAGGATCGTAATACTGCTCAGATTCTTCGTGAGCAAAGTCGAAGGGCTCCCTTTTACACTCGGCCACCTCATCAGGTTATACATCCCCCGTCTTTACCGAGGCGGGTTAATAAAGCTCCAACGTCGATCCACCAAGGTTTTCATCCCCAGTATAGACGAAGACAAGGATCGAGGATGGATAGGCTGGTTCGTCAGGGTGAAGATCTCGGACCTGAATCTGGCTGAGAAGATGCCATTCCCCGAGAGGTGGAATATGAAACGTAAGTATGATCCCAATATTAGTTTCTATTTGTTAATTTTGCTTCTCCGCTTTCTCTTATCGATGCTCTTTTTCGATGTAGCCGTTGTCTGGATGTTCGGTGCCATCCCTGACCTTAAGAGTTGTCCGAGACCAACCTCGATGTATGCTAAATGCGCATGGCGCGATTTATCAAAGGGTCGATGGGCAGCAAAAATCATGGTAAGCCCCTTTTATGTACTTGATAGTTTTGTTGAAACGTTCTTTCCATGTTTATTCAATTTCTTTTCCTGCATGCTTAGAAAAAGATGCGATCATGAGGCCCCCATCTGGTAAGGAGGATACTTCCACCCTGGTCCCGAAGCCAATAATGGAGACAAGAGGACCTCGACCTCTGAGGATCCAGAACCCAAGAAAAGAGGGGCTTGTAAGCCCAGGAAGAAAATTATCCTTCTGATCAAAGAGTCAATTCGGTGCCTGAGGGAGGAAGATGAAGAAGAGGAAGAAAACAAAAACAATTTCGGGCTTGGCCCGAGTGAAGATGAACACCGAGGCACAAAATACCACTAAGTCGGTAAAGGTTGAAAAGATTCCGCCTCGAGCTGAGGGGGTCTCGAAAAAAGACTCAGGCAAAGTCCCCGAGTTGTCGAAGACTGAAGATGCCTCCCGCTAAATGAGCAAACAATGGGTACGACTGAAGGGGCCGGTCCTGAGGCCCTTCGAGATGAAGAGAACGCCCCAAGTGACCCTCTTGGGGAAATAGAAATATGATGCTCCCTATTGCTTCCTTCGTTCTCTGAGGGGATGATTAATGAGTCTCAGGCCTTGAAGACCCCTTCCATATAAGAAGCCCACGGAGGGGAGGACCCTTCCGTGGTTACTTTACTGGGGTCGAAGGCGTTACCGGCTTGAGTGACTTGGAGATTTCTAGGAAGGATTCGGGCGAAGCATCGAGTCTTTTCAATGAGGCACAACAAGCTCTGCATCGGGTAAGCCTTAACCCATCTCGTCTATATCAATCTTGTGTTTATTTATTCTTTTCATGTCTAATTTCCTTTCTTCTTTTTGTGTAGGCCTCGGTAGTCCATCAGGAGGCTATTTCAAAATCCCAAGCAGAACTGAGTCGGTGCGAGGCCGATCTTCAAGGGATTACAGAGGAGAGAAATGCCCTTAAACTTCTTAGTGGGCAAAAAGAAGAGATCAAAGACCTCCGAGCTGAGGTAGCCGTAGCTCATAAAGAACAAACCAACCTGATTGAGTAGGTAATGAAAATCTTAGAAACTCATGGCATCGATTCGAGAATGATGGCTAACACTTCAATCTCACAGGTTTAGTAGAAGCTCGAGACAATCGAGCAGTTTCGTGAAGAGGTCGATACGATGAAGACAGAAACTTTGGGATGGAAGCAAAATATGAACCGCCTTGCCTCAAAAAAGGAGGTTGTTCGAGCCCAGCTGAAAGTCAGCTTCAGGGCATGAAAGAGAAAATCTTGGCATAGGCCAATAAAATTGAGGAGCTCGAAGCTCGGTTGGCCACCGAACTCGCAAAGGCTAAATCTGAGGTTGAAAAGGCCAAGGCTGATGTGGAGGCGATCGTGATCGTCTACCGGTCTAATGCTGAAGCTGCTCAGGCCCAAGCAAAGAAAACTCTCGAGGCTGACCAAAATTGAACATATTGGATTGTAGAGTTCGCAAGCTAATCTCGGAGGGAAACTCTTGAGGAGATCCATGCTTGAGGCTTCAATCTCACAAAAGAGATAAAAAAATGCCAAAGGGCTCGAAGCCGATGCTAAGACACTGGCCTCCTCCGATGATGATGATGATGCCGGGAGTGAGAGTGGATCCGAGAGCGGGGGGACCCCGATGGAGAAGAAGCTTCCCCCGGAAGATAGTTAGTAACTTTAGGATTTTTTCCTTTTTAATTTTATATAGAACTTCGACCGGTCCATTTCGCCCTTGTAAATGATTTTGATATATAAGAATTTTTTCTTTCTTTCTATGTTATCTCGTGAGACTTTGCCTTGTTTCTTCCTTACAAAATTTCATTTTATTTATGCCTTTTGAAATATTATTCGTTGGTTTGGAGTTTGGGTGTTTTGACTGAAACCGAAATGGTGTCGAGTGATTGCTTGCTCGAACTCAAACTAGGATAACCCTTAGGTTTTATTTGAGTGAGGATGACTTCTGGAAATCAAAAATAAAAGTGGCCCTTAGGCTTTTGTATTAGGACGATGTGACCTTTGAAAAAAGAATGGCTTTTTGGCTCTTTCAGCTTAAAAAAGTTAATCACAAAAAAAATTGTCATGCCTTAGCATGAGATAAATCTGTACGCATTAGGGTTTTCCAGGGTCGATATTATCGAAACCCTTTGTTTCGTAATGTCTTAGCATAAAATAAAGAAATCTCGAGAGTTCGAACGGTTCGGTACCCACTAGGGTTTTGAGGGTTGATGTTATCGAAACCCTTCGTAATTTTTACCAAGGGTAGCCTTTTTAACCGATTTATAAAAATATTCGAAGGCCTATATTATTACGGAATTCGGACGTCTTCGAACTGTCTTCATTCGGCCGTAGCCTTTTAATTGGGGATTTGCCTCTTAGGCTTATTTTCCTATTTCATTTCGAGCTTGCTCTAAGTATGAGTCCCCGAGTGGGATAGTCCCCGAGTGGGGTGGTCCCCGAGTGGGGTGGTCGTAGCCTACAAAAATCGAGGATTTCCTTTTTAAGGTCTTATGATCTCGAGGTTTTAATAATTCGATCATGTCCATTTTTCGGACGGCAGTCCTCAAGTGTGGGGTTAGTCTTTCGAACTTCAATTGTGATCGACCCTTATGTATGTTTGCACAATAGATCAAGAGTATGAAAGAATAAACTTTTCCAAGGCACAAAATATTTGGCAAGAAAAAAATACTTCTCTTCATAGATGATTATAAATGCGTACATGTTTGATGTTAGGGCGCGAGTAACCTACATAAGAACGACTCATTCGACTATTTGGCCCTTACAATATTTACCTATCAAGACCCTGTTAATACGAAGTACATTCCTTGCAACAAAGTTCACATTCGAGGGTGATGCCCCCCAGTATTCGAGGTTGATTGTAAAGAAGCCTCAGATACTGTTGAATTGCTCTAAGTTAACACGAACAATGGTTGCCTCGTTAAAAATCTCGCCGAAAAAATCCATTTGGGACAAAAACCGGTCCAAGGAAAAAATAGTGCAACGCGTACTTGCAGACCTAAGGACTTCGTGTTGAAGGATCCATCGACGTCCTCGATTGAACACTTGCGATCGGTTAATTTAAAAGATAAATGAAAATAGAGAAGGTCGTACCTTAGCAATATTATCGTTTGAGGAGTGATATGTTCCAATTGTTTGGTAGTCGTCGTTCATCGTGCCAAGCTTGTAGGATCCTTTTATGATGATATCGAGGACTTGATATTGTCCCTCCCAGTTTAGGCCGAGTTTTTCTTCATTCGGGTTTCGAGTGTTGAGGGTGACTTTTCTCGGAACTAAGTCCCAGATTTTAAAGTGTCGAAGATTGGCCCTTCGATTGTAATACCTTTTGATCCGCTGTTTCTGTGTGGCCATTCGAGCAAGGGCGGCTTCTGGTCTTTCATCTAGAAATTTGAGGCTTGTATTCATAGCCTCGTGATTTGACTCCTCTGTTGCATACCGAAACTTGAGGTTAGGTTCCCCAACTTTGACCGGGATCAGAGCTTCGGCACCATAGCCTAAAGAGAACAGTGTTGCTCACGTACTGGATTTTGACGTCGTGCGGTACGCCCAAAGAACCTCGGGCAGTATCTCTCTCCATTTTCCTTTAGCGTCGGTCAATCTTTTCTTCAGATTTTGAATGATGGTCTTGTTAGTCAATTCGGCTTGTCCGTTTCCATTGGGATGATATGGCGTCGATAGAATCTTTTTAATCTTATGGTCCTCGAGAAATTTGGTCACTTTGTTGCCGATGAATTGCTTCCCATTGTCGCATACAATCTCGGCAGGCATCATGAATCGACATATAATGTGGTCCCAAATGAAGTCTATGACTTTCTTTTCTCTAACTTTTTCTAAAGCATGTGCTTCAACCCATTTAGAAAAATAGTCAGTCATGAATAAATGAATTAAGCTTTACCTGGGTCCGATGGAAGAGGGTCGACGATGTCCATTCCCCATTTCATGAACCATCATGGGGATAGGAATGAGTGGAGCTGCTCCCCGGGCTGGTGAATCATCGGCGCATGTCTTTGACATTTATCGCACCTTCGAACGAACTATTTGGTGTCTTTTTCCATATCGGCCCAATAGTAGCCTGCCCTGATAACTTTGTGAACCAATGACTCGGCACTGGAATGGTTTCCACAAGTGTCTTCGTGAATTTCCCGTAGGACGTAGTCGGTGTCTCCTGGTCCCAAACATATTGCCAATGGTCCATTGAACATTCTACTATATAGTGTTCCATCCTAGTCCAATGTGAACCGTGATTCTTTTGTGCGTAGAGTCCTTGACTCCTTCAGGTCTAATGGAACCTTCCCGTTCTTTAAGTATTCGATGTACTTGTTTCTCCAATCCCAGGTCAGGCTCGTAGAATTTATTTCGGCGTGGCCTTCTTCGATTACTGATCTTGAAAGTTGTACGACAGTCCCCGAGCTAAGTTCGTCATCTTCGACCTATGACCCCAAGTTTACAAGGGCATCGGCTTCACTGTTTTGTTCTCGAGGTATATGTTGCAGGGTCCATTCTTTAAATCGATGTAGATCCACTTGTAGTTTGTCCAAGTACCTATGCATTCGGTCTTCTCGAACCTCGAAAGTTCTGTTAACTTGGTTTACCACAAGTAGGGAGTCAAATTTGGCCTCGATGACCTCTGCTCCCAAACTCTTAGCTAGCTCGAGACCTGCAATCATAGCTTCTTACTCGGCCTCATTGTTAGTTAATTTTGAAGTTTTGATAGATTGTTTAATTGTGTTGCTTGTGGGAGGCTTCAAAACGATGCCCAGCCGAACCCCCTCATGTTCTAAGTGCTGTCAATAAACCTCCGAAGATGTACCCGAATTTAGTAATAATTCCTTTTCGACCTCGGGTATGAGGGCTGGCGTGAAGTCGGCCACAAAGTCTGCCAAAATTTGAGACTTAATGTTCGTTCGGGGTTGATATTCGATATCATACCCACTGATCTTGACGACCCATTTGGTAAATCGACCCGAGAGTTCGGGCGTATGCAAAATATTGCGAAGGGGATAAGTAGTGACTACACAAATTGGGTGATATTGAAAATATGGTTTTAGTTTCCTAGAGGCACTTATTAAAGCAAGCGCTAATTTTTCTAAGTGTGGGTATCGGGTATCAACCTCACCTAAGGTTCGACTAGCATAGTAGACAGGAAATTGCGTACCTTGATCTTCTCAAACTAGGACCCACTTATCGCGGTTTTTGAGACTGCTAAGTATAAGTAGAGGTTCTCGTCCGCTTTCGGAGTGTGAAGTAGTGGCGGGCTTGATAGGTACCGTTTTAGTTCTTCCAAGGATTGTTGGCATTCCGAGGTCCATGCAAAATTTCTCCTCTTCTTAAGCAGTGAGAAGAACCGGTGACTTCTATATGAGGACCTCGAAATGAATCGGCCTAGTGCGGCTATGCGCCCTGTTAACCTTTGTACGACCTAAGCATTATCCATAACTGTGATATCTTTGATGTCCTTGATTTTATCGGTGTTGATCTCGATGCCCCGATTTGATACCATGAAGCCGAGGAACTTAAACGAGCCGACCCTAAATGCGCATTTCTCTGGGTTGAGCTTCATTTTGCACTTTCTTAGTATGTCGAAGGTCTCCTGCAAATGGTTCAAATGGTCCTCTGCGCGCAGGGACTTAAATAGCATGTCATCAATATAGACTTCCATTGATTTTCCTATTTTCTCTTCGAACATTCAATTTACTAGGCGTTGGTAAGTTGCACCAGCATTTTTAGTCAGAACGACACTACATTATAACAATAGGTGTCGTACTTAGTGATAAATGAAGTCTTTTCCTGGTCCTCTAGGTTCATCTGTATTTGATTGTACCTGGAGTATGCGTCAAGAAAACTGGGAATCTCATGGCCGGCCGTGGCGTCGATCATACGATCGATATTTGGCAAAGGAAAAGAATCCTTAGGGCATGCTTTGTTTAGGTCCTTATAATCTAAAAACATCCTAAGTTTATTTCCCTTTTTAGGTACTACGAATATGATTTCTAACCACTCAGGATATTTTACTTCCCGAATGGACCCTATTTTGAGAAGTTTGGTTACCGCGTCCTTGATGAATGCGTGTTTAACCTCGAACTGGGGCCTTCTTTTTTTCTTTACTGGACGGAACTTCAGGTCCAAGCTCAATCGATCAGCGGGGATACCATTATGCATATTAAATACCTTTTGTATAGGCATCCGATAATCATAAGGAACTTTAAGCATTTCATAAGTAGAATTCCACCTAGTACAAACATCTTTAGGAACTTTTCTATATGGAAGGTTAGCATTAGCACATTGTTGAGCAAATTCACGAATTCTACTCGCTTTATTAGCACAAAAAATATAGCCGCAAGCATGTTGTACTTTACCACAAGCATCAGAAAATAAATTAATACCATCTTTTACAACCAAGTTAAAGATATGGCATGCACATGTAACATGAAAAAATGCTGGATTAATTGGACAAAGTTTAGTTCTTAAGCTAGTTTATGCAGTTGTGTTAGCATAAGCATTATCGAAGGTGATAGTTAAAACTTTATCAATGAGTCCAAAAATCAAGTATTTGTAGAACAATAGTTGCAATATATGCTCCAGTGTGTTTTGAATCAACAAATTTATAACCAATAATACATTTTTGCATGTTCCAGTGATGATCAACCCAATGGCATGTAACAGTTAAATAATCACAACTATTAGGACTACGACCTATATCAGATGTGATAGACACTTTACAATCTAAATGAAAAAATACACAACGAATATACTGAAGATATTCAGTTTGAAATTTAAAAACATCATTTCTAACCGGTCTTAGGAAAACTTTGAAAAGCATGATTATAAGTTTCTTGTATATAATGCACAAAAGCAGGGTGAGAAAAAAAAGCAAAAAAGGTAAGCCACAAATATCCACCCTTTTTGCTAAGTTCTCACGATATCTATCTTTGTTATATGGGCGTAAATAGTACCAGAAGCAGGGTCAAGCTGTTGTTGTAAAAAATTAGAGCTGTCACCACATCCACTATGAGTGGCAGTAGCGGTGCTAGGATCCGGTATTTGTCCGGCTTCTATTTTAGCTTGTATCCATAAATCTTTGTGGTCCCTACATACATGCCTAGTTAAACCCCCTGTCCCACCACTTTTGGTGTGTGCAAATCTTTGCTTAAATATTTCACATATAGCACATTAATTGACTTTATCATGTTTAAAAGATTTCCATACAAGTGATGTTTTGGGACGTTCAGCCTTAGGCTTACCCCTTACAGGAGGTACAAGGGGTAAAGCTCCAGACCGAGATTGAATCTGAGTTGGAGCTTGTGTTGCGGGACTAGTGGGTGTTTCGTCTAATTCTCTTCCTCATTTTCTTCATCCTCATTTTCTTCGTCCTCAATAAAAATATCATTATCAAATTGTCTTTTTAAAGTTTCATGATCTAGTTGTTCTCCGAAATTAATATTTTAACATGGGAGGGGTTGTGAAAATGAAGTTTCATTAACATGAGTCATTTAATCTATATGTTTTCTAATTTTAGGATAAGGGTTAGGATTAGGACTAGGATTAGGATTACTACTACTTTCACCTTTACTACTTTTTTTAAATACGCCAAATACATTTTTAGGTGTCATAATTTAAATACGAAATTAAATTAAAAAATCTAACACAAAAATTAAACACACAAATGAAATACGAAAATAAAACACATAAAGTAAACACAAAAATTAAGCACTAAAATGATACACAAAAATTATATATTAAAGTTAGGAGATGGAACGAGTGCACCGTGATTAAATATTGAAACTTGAAGAAATTGCCCAAAATATTACTCCAAATACTTGACGAATTAATTTGAAGCTTGAAAGGTTCTCCAAAAATTTGCCCAAATACTTGAAACTTATCACTTGATTGTGATAAAATTAAGAGAATAATATAGATAGAATGTAAGAGATTTGAGAGAGAATGATTGATTTTTGTGGGGAAAATGAAGAAGGATGGGGGTATTTATAGTAGAAATTAGGGCCAAAGTATAATTTAATAAACTTAGGGATTATATTAAAAGTTGGGATAGGGGTAAGGGGTGTTTTAGGAGGGTGGAGGCCAAATATGGCCGTTTTTGGCTGTTGGGAACATCTATTTTTGCAATTGAAGTTGTTGCCCAATGACTATAATTCAAAAAAAAAAGGACACGGGACGGGATAAACGGAACAAAATGGCCATTCCGTCCCATCCCGTATCCCGTTTAGAATTAAGTGGGTGGTACGGGACGGGACGACCCGTCCCATTGGACAACCTTAAGTAGGACGGACTCAATCTCGTCATCCTCTAAGTCATTCCCCTTTATTGCGGATGTATAAGAAGTGACATGCTCGTTAGGGTCAGTGGTCCCATTATACTTGAGAATTTCTAGCATACGGAATTTTTTCGGGATGGACTTCGGAACCGCGCTTGAGGAGAAAGTCTCCTGCACTAACTTCTTCGAATCCAAACCCTTCAGAATCGGTGGTGCCCCTTGTATTTGGTCAACACGGGAGTTGTATGTTTCTACCTTTTTGTCATTAGCGTCGATCTTCTTTTCCCTTGATTCGATTCGCTTAGTGAGCTCCTCAAGCATTTTCATAATAGCGGGGTTAGTCCCCGATTCATTGGCGTTCGATCTCTCCGGTACAGGCTCGACCCTGTGAACAACTTTTATTGAGGGCTCGGGTTCGACCCCATTTGGTGCACGGTTCTGATTTTGCAGTTGTGCTATAGAAGCTTGTTGAACCTGTAACATTTCAAATATCAGTTGAAGTATAATTCCACCATCTTCCCCGCCCTACGTACCTCGACCACCTGATCGAACTTTCTTGTGTCGCTACCTTCGGGATCAGCGCCCAGATTTGCATTTAGGGCGACATGTGAACTTACATCGACGAGATTTTCAATTGGTACCCCCTCGAGGTCAACCCGAGGCACTTCGATCCCTGGGGCGACTATATTATCATTTTCCTCATGATAACCGAGGCTGTTGTCACCATGTGTGGGTACTTCTTGTGAGTTTGACATGTTTATCCTGAAATCAAAAATACTTATGAGGACAAGCATAAAGCAGTGTGTGTTGTCGGAATCAGTATTAAGCAATCATTATTATCCTTAGCATATGGTAGTCACCAAACTGTTTACCCTTAAAATTGGATAACAATTAAACTTATAATGTGGTTTCAAGGATACGTGATTTCACCTAATACCAATTGATAAATATAAAGATCAATAGTAGAAGTTAACAATAAAGTAAAGCAAACCAGTGTTGAAACGTAATTCAGCCCTCGAGCTAGAATGCCCTCGAACTGATTGATACCGGAACATTTAAATATAAAGCAAGCAGATGAACAAGAAAGTATAAGCGAGAGAGAATGTTATATTGCTTTGATATACGAGAATAATGTGTCTTATAAATGATTGAAACTCTCCTTTATATAGTAGAAGAATTCTACTTATGGTACAACTCTAATTTCATAAGGAAATCCCATGATTAACTAATTAACCATTCTTGATTTGATCCATTCCGAGATTTCCGTCATGATTTTCGACCAGTCACAGATATGCCGCCTTTCCGTTATTATGTTATCTTCGGTCTTACTCGATGTCTACCTTGTTTGGTCTCGATTCTTACTGGTATCGATCTCGGTAGGTACCTCAAATCCTGAACTCGTACCTTATCATCATGCCTCGATCTGATATATTACGGGACCGATCTTCAATTCATCCCTCTGGTCTCGGTTAATCAGTAAAATAGGGTAGGCTTGATTTTAACCGTATACAGATCCGTTATCCTGTCCCGCCATCCGCTTTTTTTGGGTTACTGCCATCTCAAGAAAACTAGTACAATTTATTTTCATTTGTACGTTTATAGTCTGTTTGGCAAAGCTGTAAAAATCAGCTTATTTTGAGAAGTGCTTTTTTTAAAAGTATTTTTTGAAAAAGTACTTTGGTGAGAAGTAGTTTGTGTTTGGCTAATTAATTTGAAAAACACTTTTGAGCAACAATTAGTGTTTGGCCAAACTTTCAGAAAGTGTTTCTAAGTGTATATTTCTCAAAAGTATTTTTCAAAAAAGTGATTTTAGGGAGAAGCTAATTTTTTCTGCTTCTCCAAAACTGGTTCTGCTTCTACTCAAAAGCATTTTTTTTCCTTTTAAAAGCTTGGCTAAACACCTTAATTTTGGAAAAAGACGCTTTTGATTAAAAAAAGGCATTTTTGGCCAAAAAAGAATCTTGGCCAAACATGCTATTAATCAAAAAATGAACTTACCGTCACAAATTTTAGGGTTGATGTCATAGTGAATTGAAAGCGGAAGGAGGTAGAGCAAAATTCTTTTGTTGTAAACATATACTACTCTTAGTTAATCTTGATTAAGTAATATCAGTCTATTCACAAACACATACTATGTACCTATTGGATGGTAAAAATAGCTAGTGCAAGTAAAATTCTTACCAAAAAAAAATATATCGCACCCAAAATAGTCTAAAATTAACAAAAAAGAAACAAGATATAAATAATTAAAAGTAAAAATATACTACATATTTGCTATTAAACTTATAAAATAGGAGGAGATATACAGTGGCGCAACCACCTTTGTATATTCTTAGGTAATTTTTTTTCGGTATGTATACTCAATACTGAATCTTTTTAATTTATTTGTGTATTTATTTTCTTATATTTTGACTTACCAATGAATAATGTGCCTTCACATATATGTTAAAAATCCAAACAAGACAATTATGAAACTGTTATCGCCTCTGTGTTAAAACTCAGAAAATCAGAAGAACTGTTAGATGAAACAGAAAATATATAAACANACGGAGCAAGCTCACACTTACGAATTTGAGAGAGAGAGACTGCGAAGTAGAATGCAGTATTCAGAATGGAATTCTCGATTTTTCAGTGTGTGGAAAAAGAAGCCATGCCTCAGAATTTATAGGCAACTATTGAAAGAGGTGTGATGTTTGTTCAGGAAAAAGTGGCTGTTCAGGAAGGAAAAACAACGTTCAGCAAAGGCAGCGTTTTTTGGATTTCAGTTAATTCCGTTAATGAACTAACTGACATTTAATTT
>ML316180.1:85392-110389 GCA_005239505.1 Nicotiana paniculata | reverse complement strand
TTTCCAAGGAAAGTTTTTTGTTTGAACTTCCATGACATTTTACATATGTTTGATTATCGTCTATAACTCATGTTGCAACTGTTTTTGTTTAACAGATTTGATATACTCTTGCATTTCGTAACTGTTTTTCATAGGTAACAGTTTTTCGATATTAATACAAGGGAACAATTGTTTTTCACTAGTAACAGTTTTTGTAAAGATTGGGGTTTTTACCCGCAATTATTTTTGTTGGAAATAGTTTTCTAATAAGTACGAGGGAAATATTTTCTTATTCGTAACTGTTTTTATTTGATAACAGTTTTTTGAACAAATACAAGGATTTACATCTTTCATCCATAACTGTTTTATTTGATAACAGTTTTTTGAATGAGTACACTGATGATGATCTTTTACCCCTAACTTTTTTTATTACAACAACTTTGAATAAGTATGAAGATGTAAATTTCTTTCTCGTGACTAATATTTTGCCTTTCAACATGAACATGTTCGAAGGTTTTTTGCATTTTTGCATTAGGCTTTGTATTTGGATGACTCTTTTGATCCCTTTAGATTCTGCTCGTATCACTTGTCTCGTTGGGTAGATTGGTCTTCAGGCTCGAGATTTTGACTTTATGATAGTCTTTTTTGCTTCGTCTTAGCCTTCCATGCTATATAGTCCCCCAAGTGTTTGAGCTTTGAAGAATGAAATCTCTAGCACTTGATTATTCCTTCCTTGTGGTCCTTTTCCTGAAAAGGAAAAGCATTCCGGAGTCGAAGGTATATAGTTTTCTAGATGATGACTGCTTAAACCTTTAAAAAAAACATCAGAAAGTGTAACCCTAGATCGGGAATTGTGTTAGTTACTCGCATCTTTGCAGGTCTAATATCATCATATGCTGATGGGTTAGCTTTATGCCTATCATCTAAAAAAGTTAGTAAAATTTTTAAATGTTCAAAATATAATCGAACGTATGATACCTGACCAGGGGTATTTTTTCTTTTTTTAGAAGTAATACTTCTTTAGGTGGATGGAATTCCAACTTGTTGGTAGAACTCTACCATCCGTAGCTTCCAACTCATAGGCACCTTTCCCAGCTATGCCTCGGATTTTGTAAGGTCCTTCCTAGTTTGGATTTAGATTTCTTGCGCCTGCTTCTTTCGTTGATTGAAAGACTTTTTTGAGGACGAAGTCCCCAATCTTGAAGTACTTGAGATGAGCTTTACGGTTGTAATAACGCTCTATGATTTGTTTTTGAGCTGCCATCTGTATCAGTGTTACTTCTCTCCGTGGTTCGAGCAGGTCCAGATTGGTCCTCAATTCGTCGTCGTTTGCTCCCTCCATGGCTGTTGAGAACCTTATGCTTGGTTCGCCAATCTTCATAGGTATTAAGACTTCTGAGCCATAGACAAGTGCGAACGGGGTTTCTCCCGTGGCTATTTTTGAAGTTGTTCTGTATGCCCATAATACCGCTGGTAACTCATCAGGCCAGTTTCCTTTGGCTTTATCCAGTTGCTTCTGTAGATTTTTGATGATGACCTTATTCGTTGACTCAGATTGACCATTAGCCATGGGGTGGTATGGTGTTGAAGTGATCCGTTTGATTTGCCAGCTTTCAAAGAATTCTTTGATTTGCGAGCCTATGAATTGTGGGCCATTATCGCACACGATATCCTTTGGTATTCCAAAGCGACATATTATGTTTCGCCATAAGAAGCTTTTAACTTCCTTTTATCCCACTTGTTTGAATGCTTCTTCCTCTACCCATTTTTTAAAATATTCGGTTAGCATGAGCAAAAATTGTACCTGTCCTTTAGCTGTGGGAAGAGGTCCCACTATGTCCATACCCCATTTCATGAAAGGCCATGGGGATATTATTGGATGCAATAATTCCGCTGGTCGATGCATGTTATTGGAAAACCTTTGGCACCTGTCGCATTTGTATACGATGTTCTCGGCTTCTTCTTCCATCTTAGGCCAATAGTATCCAGCTCTGATTAGGGTTTTCACTAAGGATCTCGCCCCTGAGTGATTTCCACAGTGTCCTTCGTGGACTTCTTTCATCACAAATTCCGTTTGGTTAGGTCCGAGGCATTTAGCTAGGGGTCCTACAAACATCTTGCGATAAAGCAAGTTGCGAATACGGAAGTACCGTGCCGCTTTACGGCGAAGTGCTTGAGTTATTTTCCAGTCTTCAGGTATAGTGACATTCTGCAAAGAATTAAGAATTTCGTTTCTCCAGTCCCAGGTTAATTTGTTAAAAGTTACCTCATTCCTGTCCTGGTCGATCATTGAATGAAATAGTTGGACGACAATTGCATTGTCTTTGTTTGTTACTTCCGTGACTGCTGCGAGGTTAGCTAATGCATCTGCTTCTGCATTTTCCTCTCTAGGTATTTGCATTACCTTCCATGTTTTAAATTGTCTCACGAGCTCCCGTGCTTTTTCAAGATATTGTTACATTCGAGTCTCTCGAGCGATGTAAGTCCCCTGTATCTGATTTACTACCAGTTGGGAGTCGCTGTTGATCACAATTTGCTCGATTGAGAGCTCCCGTGCGAGTTCAAGCCCTGCAATAACAGCTTCGTACTCTGCTTCATTGTTAGTTATAGGATAACACTTGATAGCTTGCCGTGTCTTTTCACCCGTGGGTGATATTAAGACTACGCCTAAGCCGGCACCTTTTATATTTGAGGAGCCATCGGTGAATAGGGTCCATAGCCCCGGATTAGCACTGTTAAAAAATTGTAACTCTTTTTCTACTTCAGGGACAATGTTATTACTAAAGTCTGCAACAAAGTCAGCTAGTATTTGAGACTTAATTGCAGTCCTAGGCTGATAGATTATTTCATGCTCACTTAATTCTATGGCCCACTTGGCTAATCTTCCTGCCAATTCTTGTTTATGCAGAATATTTCTTAAAGGATATGAAGTCACAACGCTGATTGGGTGGCATTGAAAATATGGTCGTAATTTTCTAGATGCCATTATTAAAGCTAAGGCTAACTTTTTCAGATGTGGAAATCTAGTCTCAGCATCTAGCAAAGTTTTCCTTACATAATAGATAGGTGATTGCTTACCTTTTTCTTCTCTTACCAGTACTGCACGTACAACAATTTCTGAAACATCGAGGTAGATGTACATCTTTTGACTTTGAAAGCAGTGGTGATTTCGATAGATAAATCTTCAGATTCTTGAGGGCTTGCTAACATTCTTCAGTCCATTCAAACTGATTCTGCTTTTTGAGAACTGAGAAGAATTTAAAACTTTTTTCGGAAGACTTAGAAATAAATCTTCCCAAAGCTGCTATTCTCCCTGTTAGTCTTTGAACTTCCTTTTTATTTGTTAAAATATCAGGTATTTCTTCTATAGCTTTAATTTGAGCGGGATTTACCTCTATTCCTCTGTTCGATACAAGGAAACCCAAAAATTTACCTGATTGCACTCCAAAAGCGCATTTTTCTGGATTTAGCTTCATATTATACCTGCGTAAAATATCAAAAGTAGTAGAGAGATGCTGGAAATGGTCTTCTGCTTGTGTTGATTTTACCAACATATCATCAATATAGACTTCCATCGTCTTTCCAAGATGTTCTTGGAACATTTTAGTCACTAACCTTTGATAGGTGGCTCCAGCATTTTTCAAGCCAAAAGGCATAACTTTATAACAGTAAGTCCCCCTGTTTGTAATGAAGGAAGTTTTTTCCTCATCTGAGGGATTCATTTTAATCTGATTATAACCAGAATATGCATCTAAGAAGATCAATAATTCATGACCTGCTGTGATATCAATCATTTGATCTATATTTGGCAACGGGAATGAATCTTTGGGGCATGCTTTATTTAAGTCAGTATAATCTACGCATACTCTCCATTTGCCATTCTTTTTAGGTACTACCATGGTGTTTGCTAGCCATCTAGGGTATGTTACCTCTCGTATCAAACCAATCTTCAAGAGGTTTTGTACCTCTTCATCGATCACTTGGTTCTTGAATGGTCCTTGCTTTCTTTTCTTCTGCTTAACAGGTACGAAGGATAGATCTTCATTTAGTTTATGAGTCATCACTTCTGGTGGGATTCCTGTCATATCTGAGTGGGACCACGCAAAGCAATCTGCGTAATTAACTTACCTCTTCGACTGGGGCCCAGCCTCGTGCCTATATACACTTTATGTTCAGGCTTTTGTTCAAACAATGGAACAACTTCGAGCTCTTCTGTAGTTGTTTTGATGTGCTCTTCTTCCTCCGGTTCTTGAATGACGTCGGGTCTGGAATCTGCATCCGTGTGGTCTAATGCACCTTCCGTGGTAACTTGATTCACCTTCTCGTAAGTATTTTCTTTCGTACATGTTTCAACAATAATACCTTCCGTACCTATTTGGGTAGTAATTTCTTCCATGCCTGTTTTGGCGGTGTTACCCGCTTGGGAGATTCTCTTATCTCGTGATTCTTCTACCTCTATTTTCTTCTTATAGTGTACCACATAGTTTATATTTCTTGCGGTCTGCTGATCGCCTCTAATTTGCTGAACTCCCTACTCAGAGGGGAATATAATTACTTGATGCAAGGTGGAGGGTATTTCTTTCATGCCGTGGATCCATGGCCTTCCCACGATTATGTTATAAGCCATGTCAGTATCGATGACTTGGAACCTGGTACTTTTGATCACCCCCTCAGCATAAGTGCTAAGTTCAATTTCCTTTGTTATAACCGTAGAGTTATCAAACCCTGATATGGCTCGTGCCCTTGGGATTACTTGATTCCACAGTAGCATTTCTTCCATGACTCTTAGCAAAATGATATTGACTGAACTGCCTGGATCACTCAACACTCTTTTTACGTTAGTTTCATGAATAGGTAAAGATATTACCAGAGCATCATTGTGAGGAAGCATTAATTCGCCGATATCTGCGTCATCGAAGCTTATATCGTCCTATTCCATACTTTCACGAATCCGTTTTCCATGTGTAATTGTGAACTTTGTGGTTGTTTTGCAGACCACTCCATTTACTTATTCACCTCCGTGTATCACGTTGACGGTTCGTTTTGGAGAAGGAGGCTTTGGGGGCTCCTGCATGTTCCTCATATATGCCTTTTTACCTTTATCACTAAACAATTCTATTAAATAGACCCATTTCAATAAATTTTCTACTTCACCTTGTAAAAATCTGCAATCCGCAGTTTTGTGCCCGTGATCGTTATGAAATTCGCACCAGTAATCTGGGTTCCTTCTATTTGGATTTGATCGCATCTCTTTGGGCCACTTAACCTTGTCTCCCATGTTCCTCAATATTGAGACAAGTTCAGTAGTACTTACATTAAAGGTATGATCCCCAATTCGAGTATTACCTCTAGGTCGTTCATCTCGATCTTTTCTGGATCTAGACGAGGATGAGACTACGTCTCTTCCTTGTGGTCTATAGTCTGACCTAGTATTTTCGAACCTGCGACGAATATCGCGTCCCGAGGGTCCTAAGTAAGATCTTACTTGTTTTTACCTGATCTTCTGTCTGATTCAGGACGTCTGGATCTGGAATGATCTTCATCTCTTGAACGAGCAATGATATCTTCTACTATTATGAGTTTAGTACTATACCTGTTATATACATCGTTCCATGTTGTAGCAGGGAATTCTCTTAGACTTTCCTTAAGTCGTCTCATGGCTTCTGAGCTCTTATCATTTAGGTTGCTTGCAAATGCCATGGCTGCCTAATTATCAGGCACCCTGGGTAATTGTATTCTTTCTCGTTGAAACCTGTCTACAAACTCACGGAGTAGTTCTGTGTCTCCTTGTTTTATTTTGAATATGTCTTCCGTTCTTTTCTCAACTTTTTGTGCACCAGAGTGTGCTTTTATAAATGAATCTGCAAGCTCAACAAAAGAGTCAATAGAATTTTTAGGGTGAAGAGAATACCAGATTAGGGCTCCTTTGGTAAGTGTTTCCCCAAATCTTTTGACAAGGACTGATTCAATCTCTTGTTTTGTTAAGTCGTTGCCTTTTACTCCAGTAGTGAAAGCAGTCACATGATCATGTGGGTCAGTTTTTCCATCATATTTGGGAACGTCAGACATTTTAAACCACTTGGCTTCCAAGGTTGTTGAGAATACCTATCAAAATTAATGCCTTTGATGATAGGCAGTATTCCAGGAATTTGTTCAATGCGATCCTTCTGCTCCTTCATCTGTTTCTGCATGGTTAGCAGTAAATTTTGTAATTCAGAGTTATTAGATATACCTGGTCTCGCTTCGAGAGATTCATTAGGAGTATCTCCTCTTCCTGAGTTTGCCAACCCAGATTGAGGATTTTCCATGGTGATGGTATTATTGGGGGATGGCGTTGGTGGTGTAGGTAACGCTGCTGGTAATCCCCTCGCAAATTCTTGCAAAGCTTGGATCACATACTCTGCAATCATTTGCTTTACACGATCTTGTTCCACCGTTTGATCATTATCACCATTGTTGTTATTGGATCTTTCTGGGGATTGTTCCCTTGAACCATGTGGGGTTCCTGAAAGCGATGGAACTGGGGTTCCATTCCTTTGCTGGTTGTTGTCGTTGGAGTTCGACATAGTTCAGATAACTTGAAAAGCAAACAAAGATTATCAGATTCCCGGTAACAGAACCAATTTGTTTAACCAAAGAATTAGATCTTTTGACTAAAGTTATTTCTAGGATGAACACGGGTTACTGATAATCAAGGAAATAGAGAAAAATGAATAATAAACAATATTGCAGAAATATAAAAAAGCAAAGTAGATTATATTCGAGAATCAGATGCCTTTACAAGTTGTATTCCCCTCCCTTATATAGGAGATTCCTTGATATAATGCACAACTCTTGCTATGGTTGCCCATTAATGACTAATTATGACATTAATGAAGCATTAAAAAGGATCAAGATAATTGGGGTACGGTTACATAACTTACGAGTAATCAATTGTGGGTTCTTGAATCTGCTCGTAGCTTTGTCCAAATTCATTCTGACTGTGCCTCTTCCCTGTTTTGATCAGGTTGAGTTTTCCGTGGCTGATAAACTCGAGGGTTTATTGAATCGTGCCTCTTTGTTTCGTACCTCTTCAAAGAATCACATCCAGCTGTCGCGTTCTCCTGTGTCCACATAACTGGCTAAGTTGTCAAAAGCTGGCTTACGTGTGAAACTCTTTCTTACCAATACACCTATATCTTTCTCGACTCCCATCAACTCTAAATTTCACTTTGTATACCCATTTGCATCCTATAGGTTTTTTACCAGGGGGTAACTCAACAATATACCAAGTTCTATTAGCCTCCAAAGCCTCAAACTCCTTTCTCATGGCATCCTGCTACTCAGGGATATCAGCAGCCTGAGAGTAAGTGTAAGGCTCAGGGATGTGGAGCTGAGTAGTAGTTGCATTGAAGGAAAAA
Organism: Nicotiana paniculata; assembly: GCA_005239505.1. Lineage (NCBI taxonomy): Eukaryota > Viridiplantae > Streptophyta > Magnoliopsida > Solanales > Solanaceae > Nicotiana > Nicotiana paniculata. The sequence continues at coordinate 103,010 of ML316180.1, read as the reverse complement.
GATTCAAACTAGAAGGAGCGGGAAGGGATGCATAAGGAGGAAGGTTGGGACATACATAATCCTGAAGATATACACGAACAGTATGAGGTCTACCAGATGTTCTAATGGAAGGAAGAGAATAAGGGAGAACAGTAGGGGTAGTGGAGCTAGAAGAAGGAGAATAAGGGAAATCAAGGAAAAGTGAGGAAGGAGGAGTAGAGATGAGAGAAGGTTGGGGAGAAGGATCAAGAGTATGAGGAAAGAGAGGAAAGTGGGAATCATAAAAAATAAGAACAGGAACAAGGGAAGAGGGTATGGCAGGACATGAGGAAACAGAAGATTTAGAGAAAGGAAAGACGTGCTCATGAAATATGACATCTATGGAGACAAAACATGATTTAGAAGATAAATTGTAAAGTTTATAACCCTTTTTGCCAAAGGGTATCCAATAAACACACATGGGATGGACCTAGGGTGAAACTTGTCTCTATGGGGTTTGGGCACTGTTGAGTAGCAAAGGCAGCCAAAAGACCCGAGATAAGAATATGAAGGAGCCTTCCCAAATAGTAATTCATAAGGACTCTTGTGCTGGAGAAGAGGAGAAGGAAATCTATTTATCAGGTAAGTAGCAGTGAGAAGATAATCACCCCAGAACTTAATAGGAAGGTAAGACTGAAATAAGAGAGCCCTGGCATTTCTAACAGATGCCTATGTTTCCTTTCAACTACACCATTTTGTTGAGGAGCACGAGAACAAGAAGTTTGATAAATTATCCCCTTTTCAGAAAAGAAAAGAGAACTAGTGGAACTGGAACCTAACTCTAAAACATTATCACTTCTTACATTTTGAGCTTTAGTTTGAAACTGTATTTCAACCATAAAGATGAAAACTTTTAACAAATCAGAAGCATTGCTTTTTGCTCTCATCAAATGTGTCCAGGTAGCCATGGTATAGTCATCTACTATAGTAAGAAAATATTTGGAACTAGAATGAGTGATAGTGGAGTATGGACCCCAAGTATCTATATGTATAAGCTGGAAAGGGTGAGTGGACTGGATAGAACTATCAGGAAAAAGGAGCCTAGTCTGTCTTGCTAAGGGGAAAATGGGACATATGAAGGACTATTTAGAGGAAAGTCCAAAATCAAGACCAGAAATAAGTTTCATTTTGGAAAAGGTAATATGTACAAGTCTATAATGCCAAACAACATCAGATTTATTCATTTTATTGGAATCAACCATGGTATTTACAGATGAATTTTCAATAGCAACACTATTATCCACTACATATATAGAACAAGCAACAGAAGAACAAGAATTGACATTTACATATTCAACAGGAGAAGTGTCATGTTGAAACAGATTGTAAAGTCCATTGTCCAGTCTACCAAGTATCACTGGCTTCCTCACTGAAGGGCCCTGAAAGTACAAATAGACTTGGTAAATTGTACAACATCATCATATTGATATAAGAGCTTGTGGACAGATATGAAATTATGTTTAAAACTAGGGATGTAAAGAGCATTACGAAGGATTAAGTCAGGAAATAAAGCTAAAGAATTAACATTGGTAACCTTCACTTTATACCCATTTGGTAGAGACACAAGATAAGGAATAGGAAGAGTGATTATATCAAAGAGTAAACTCCTAATAGAATTCATGTGGTCAGTAGCTCCAGAATCTATTATCCAAACAATGCCATTCACACTAGACAACATACAAGCTCCATAAGAAACACCCTCATAAGGCATGAGCTTATCAACAAAGTTAGCAGAATCAAAGAGAGGTGGAATATGTGGGGAAACAGAGATATGGGATTGTTGTAATAAGATCATCAGTTGAGAGAGGACTCCTCATTCTCAACAGGACCATTAGAACCACCAGGTACAGAAGAACCACCAGAGGATTCAATCTCAACATGTGCAACAGTTCTGCGAGGGGGAGGTCCTTTGTTGAATTTGAAATTGGGAGGATATCCATGCAATTTATAGCATTTATCTATTGAATGTCCAGGTTTCTTGCAATATTTGCACAAGACAGAAGACCTGGGCGCCTCAAAGGAAACCTTGGAAGGAAATAATGTCTTAGAAGTGTCACGACCCAAAATCCCTAAGGTCGTGATGGTGTCAGACACCATAGTAAGGCAAGCCAATCATTTATTTAATTGAAACAATTTCTGGTTTTTAACATTTATGAAAAATATTTCCTTCCACTTTATTACATATTAACTAAATAAAGTCTGTCAAATAAAACAGTGATTTAAATATTACAATTTGGCAAAACATATCCCGACACATCCCAGAACCCAGTGTCACAAGTACATGAGCAATTTCTAAGAATTTATACAATCATCACAAAACCTGTCCGAAATACAAATTAGACATGGAAATTTACAATAAAAATAAATACAGTACGAGGGAGACTCTGTCAGCTGCGGATCGCCTCCGGATGGTGCATCTCGCTTAAGTCTCCGAATCCTCCACATTGCTATGAAATTACCTGTGCAATAAAATACACAACAAGTGTAGCATGAGTACAAAAATAACGTGTACTCAGTAAGTCGCCCACCTAACCTCAGAGAGATAGTGACGAGAGGTCGAATTAGACACTCACTAAGGGCCAGCAAATTAATTAATAGTATAAGATGAACACAATAGGCATGTGAAGGTAGTATAACAACATATATATATAACGCACTGAAACCCAAGTAAATACTGGAATTAAACAACCAGTTACCACTTTCTCACTTTTTTCCAAATATCTTAAATAAACAATTTCCTCTTTGTTTTCCCCCAAATATCATAAATCCACAATTTCTTCTTTATTTTCCCCCAAATATCTTATCACTTCAAAAATCATGAAAAACATTTAACAATTTAGCATGCGCATACGGGATAAGGACAACCGGCCTGAGCCGTCATAATAACCAACTTTGTGCACTGCCGAGGATCGAACGGCCCATACCAAAAGTGCATCTCTCAATATAATACTCATAACTATGCACTGCCGAGGATCGATCGGCCCGTACTAAAAGTGCATCTCTCAATATAATAATCCTCTCTGTGCACTGCCTAGGATCGAATGGCCCGTCCCATAAGTGCACCTCTCCCTATAATAATCATGTCTATGCACTGTTGAGGATCGAATGCCCTGTACCAAAAGTGCAATTTAAATCCGCCGTGGCGTACGGCCCGCTCCCATAAGAGTAGGGGAAATAACACTCTGCTCGCGGAATGTAAATTGCGAAGCGGTCACATGCAGACATGCACAATCAACAATCCAGCCCGAATACGTCGGGAACACAAATACTCAAGTAAATGACTGATTTCTCTTTTTTTAAAAACCACAAATAGTATTTAAATCCCTTTTTCAAAATTCACTTGCCGAGTTTATATAACGTTTAATAACACAACCTTATTCGGAAATACAATTGTCCGCAGGAAATAAATTCTCTTTTTAGATGATTTAGAAAATAAAATCTAGTTCTTCCTTAGTCATTAAATTACAACTTCGATTATATTAGCAGTCTAATATGACAGACAAGACCACAGGTACAACAGGTAAGGCATGCTAGTGGGTCCTAAGCTACCCGGACATGGCATAATAGTAGCTACGCACGTACTCCCATCACCTCGTGTGTACGTATCCCCCGAAGATAATAGCATATACTTAATTAGTTCACCTAGGGGGACAATTCCCCCTCACAAAGTTATAAAGGAGACTTACCTCGCTCCGAGATTTCATAACTGGCCTCTAAGCCCTTCTGATGACTCCAAACGGGCGCACAACGCCCCGAAACTATCCAAACAACGACAACCCAATGAAAATATACTCTAATATTTGCAACAATCCCAAATTATATAATTTCCCAACCCCGATTAGAGAAATGACCAAAATGCCCTCGGGCCCACGTGCCCGGAAATCCAAAGTTCTCGAAGATACATTCTACCCATAGCTCTACTAGTTCAATCATACAACTTACTCTGCATTCCATGCTCAAATTCGTGGCTAAAAATCTAAATTTCCATTTTCTAGGTTTCTTCAATAATTTCCCAAATTCCTACCAATTTCCATGCCTAATCCATGCATATAATCTTGTATTTAATTCAAAAACGTGAAGAAATTACTTACCTTGACAATGCATGAAGGAATCCTCCCTTTGAAGCCTCCCAAAGTCGCCAAAGCCCAAGAAGAAATGAAGAAAATGAACCAAGAATCCTTGTTTTAAAACATTCTGCCCAGGACGATTTTCACACCTGCGGTCCTACCTCCGCACCTGCGCTCCCGCAGGTGCGACCAATCTCTTGCACCTGCGGCTTTCTCAACTCCAGCCCAAAATCGCACCTGTGCTTGATTGTCCGCACCTGCAGCTTCGCAGGTGCGGAAATTCCATCACACCTGCGATTCCAGCCAAGCCTGCCCATTCTCGCACCTGCGGCGCCAAATCAGCACCTGCGGCCAAATCCTCGCAGGTGCGGATCACACCAGATGACAGCAATTCCTACCTTCTTCAACTTCAAATATTGATCCGTTAACCACTCGGAATCCACCCGAGGCCCTCGGGACCCCGTCCAATTATACCAACTTGTTCCAAAACATAATGCGGACTTGCTCGATGCCTCAATCACATCAAACAACATCGAAACCACGAATCGCACCCAAATCCCAACTTTATGAACTTAGAAATTTCTAACTTCTACATCAGATGCCAAAACCTATCAAATCACGTCCGATTGACCTCAAAATTTGCACACAAGTCACATTCAACATTACAGACCTTCTCCAACTTCCGGAATCACATTTTGACCTCGATATCAAAACTTCCACTTCCGGTCGGATTTCTCAAAAATCTTCAAATTTCTATCTTTAGTCAACTGACTTCAAAATGACCTACGGACATCCAAATTCACTTCCGATCGCGCTCTCAACTCCAGAATCACCATACGAAGTTGTTCGCAGACTCGGAATCCCAAACGGACATCAATAACTCTGAAATGCACTTCAAGCCCAAATTTATGAAATTCTTCCAAATGCTGACTTCCACAATATGCACTGAAATGCTCCCGGGTTATCCAAAACCCGGTCCGAACATACGCCCCAGTCCAAAATTATCATACGAACCTGTAGGAACCTTCAAATCCTGATTAGGAGGTCGTTTACTCAAAATTTCAATCTTAGTCCATTCCTCCAACTTAAGGCTTTTGAAATGAGAATTTTCTTTTCAAATCAACTCTAAACTTCTCGAATTCAATTCCGACCACACCTACAAGTCATAACACCTGAAACAAAGTTGATCACGAGATCAAACCGCTGAACGATGCGCCATATCCCAAAACAACCGGTCGGGTCGTTACAAGAACTCCCAACATTGAATGAAGCAGAATGTGTGGAAAATTAGGAGGCAGAAGACACATGCCTCTGCTTATCATCAGACAATAAGATGTTGTACACATTCCCAACAGATGGAAGTGGTTTCATCATTAAAAAGTTATTGCGAGTTTCCATGTAGGTAGCATTCAGACCCATAAGGAACTGATAAACCTTATGCTCTTCATCCTCAGTAGACTTACCCCCACAAGTGCAAACTCTGACTTTATAAGAATCTATTTCATCCCGGAGTTGTTTAATTTTATTAAAATAAGAAGGAAAAAGGGTCAAAATTGTCCCTCTACTATGGTATATTGTATACTTTGTCCACCCGTTATACTTTTCGTCCAAATCTATCCCTACCGTTAACAAAGTTTGCATAATTTACCCTAACCCTAACGTCATTCCGATGTGGCAGCCAATCCATCTAATATTTTTTTCATGTCAGCTGCCAAGCCAGCAGGTCCCACTAATTAACCCACCCCTTTTCTTATTAAAATATTCTCATATTTTTCCCCTCTCTTAAGTCTTAACTCAAGAATTATTTTGGTTGTCATTTAAAGATCAAAACCACCAGATTTGAAGCTTTGATGAATGCTCCTAATGGAGTCTTTAGATCTCTTTCCAGTTCCTAGTTATCTCCAGAGTAGCTAATCATGATTTTATAGCCCAAGTAGTTAAGTTTAGATGTTTTGAAGATCAAAGATTAGCTCCAAATCAAACCCGGACGAAAAATAACTCCTAATTATTTTTTAAAAATTCAAGCTTTAAACCCAACGAACCCAGGTAATGGTGTTCTTCAAAAGTTCTACTCCAGATCTTAGTGAATTTTCAGCTCCACAAACACACAACCAACTGAATTTAATTCCCAATAAACAGTAACGTATATCTTTCTCCTCAAATTTGAATAATTTTTTTCCAGCCACAACTTCGATCTCCAAGCTAACCTAGCACTAGGTGCTTGTAATGTTCAACTCACTTTCCACCCAACAACCGCCAAATGATTCAAACAAAATCAATAGATCCTCATTTGTTCTTGTTCTTCATTGAGAAATCAGGTGTTTAACTAAAAAATTGTCCAAAATAGAAAAACCGTGTCTGCTTCATATTTGTTCTTTATGGTTTATTTCTAAAATCTGAAATCTCACTAATTCTTGTTCTTCGTTGAGAAATCTGGTGTTTAACTAAAATATTATCCATGATCTCTTCTCTTGAAACTTGGATTTGGAAGTTGGGTTTGAAATCCCATCAATGATTTGGGTTTTAGAACTAGGTCAGCATAGCTTAGAACTTCGAATCTGGGTTTGCATTTCCGCAGGTTTGAGGTATGTTTGTTATGAATCTGATAAGCGAATAGTCGAAAACCCCTCGAAATATAGAATTATAAGTGAATCTGTAAAATGCGATTGACGAGTCGAGGCTCTCAGATCTAGAAATTCATCGAAGTTGTGACTCAAATCAATTGGTGTTCAAATTTCTTGTGCGAAATACCTTGCGAAGCTTGTACTAATATTTGATTCCGATTGGAGAGGATTCGAACATCATAAGCTGGTTGGTCTCTTGGAAATTCGAATTTGAGGTTAAAAAAAAGGAAGAACGATTGAAATTGAATTTTGAAGAACTATGCTGGCTTGGCAGCTGACATGGACAAAATATTAGAGGGGTAGGCCGCCATAGTGGAGGGACGTTAGGGTTGGGCAATTATACAAACTTTGTTAACGGTAGGGATAGATTTGGACGAAAAGTATAACGGGTGGCAAAAGTATACAATATACCATAGTAGAGGGGAAATTTTGACCATTTTCCCAAATAAGAATCTATGTCTAAAGACCCTTGAGATATATGTGTTAATTATTTCTTTAGCTCAAAAACTCTTGTCCCATCAGCCTTACTATATCTCTCCTCCAATTCACACCAAATATATTTAGTTTACACTACGAGATATTTCTTTTGACAGGGAATTAACCAACCATGAGACCATAAGATCATTACATTATTGCCACTAGCGTGCCAGAGGAGATACTGGAAGAGGTTTGGTAGAGGCCCCGTTGATAAAATCAAGTTTGTTACAAATAGAGAGAGCAACCAAGATGTTTCTCCTCCAGTTGCCATAGCAGCTCCCATCAAATGGATTGGAGACCAAAGAGGTTCCCAGCACGTTTGATGGATGTACGTATAATGGATGACATGGATATGTAAAATCATCTTCGTGAAACACAGTACGAGATGCAGTAGAGGAAGAAAAAAGTGTAATTACAGGATTATCATTCGTCATTGAGAGAAAAAATATCAATAAGAGACAATCAACAATTCAAAAAACAAATTGATGAAATATGAAGATATAATTGGTTTACCCCCTTCTTTTGCAACCGAATAGAGAACAGTCTTGTGAACAAACTTTCGGCGACTCATCCAACACCGACGAAAAACCCTAGCTCGAAGTAGATGAGCAAATCAGCCAAGTACAATCAAATATTAAGAGAAGAAGTGAAATCCAGCAGAAATAGACGATAATGAAAAGGAATCACCCAGAAACACAAATAAAACCTTAATCCAGTACGAACGCAGTCCAAACGAAAAAACTCGATGAAACTGAAGAGGATAACATCGATCGAAAGCTGATGAGACGATCTACCAGGATCTACACTCTAATACTATGTTAACTATCGAGATTGAAAAAATATAAAATAGGATTCATAGCTTGAAAGAAGGTTCGAGAGAATATCATCTCGTTTATTTCTCATAAATGTCTATCTGTCTTTACAAAATGAAAGAACCAAATAATAAATAGTTAGTGGGTCTGACCCGTTGGGCCAACTAATACAAATAATGGGCTCAATACAAAATGACCCAAACATTCTGCCTTTATCTAATGGGATTTTTTCCTTCCTATACCATATATCAAACCTTATTACTAAAAATGTGCAAGGTTCTTAAATTACCCGCCTAGTCCACATTTTTCCTACAATTTATATACCATACGTTAATTAGTATTTAATAGGGCAGAATCTTCCTATAATAGCACGCTTAAAATCAGGAAAAGATCCTCATAATTGATTGAGTGACATTAAATTCATATTTGAAACGTAAAACCCTTATCTCATCTGCGTACTTTTCTCTTAAACTACAATTCCAAAAAAAAAACAGACGAACAACTTCAACAAAGTGAAATCAAATTGTAGAATTCAAATCTTCGAGATTTTTCATCAGACCAGAAATCAAATATGCGACAATATATCCAACAAAATCAACTCAAACTGTAGAAATCAATACTGTAGATATTCTGTTCTTCATCTTTTTTTTCTCAATCCAGAAATCCAAAAAAAAAGAAAAAATATAGAACAATATCTCAGCAACAACACGCAATCATGTCGAAAATCCCAATCATGCTACAGTTGAATGAGAATTGGGATAACTATGGCAGGTTTAGAGATTTTCAAGTTGATGGAATTGTGATAGATGAGAATGCAAGCTACAGTATATTTATTTCTACAATTGCAGAGCAATTATTGATTGATACTTCGGAAAAAATTACAGAAATAAAATACATTGTGAACGACAATTGTCCTCCAATGGAGATATGGAATGATATGGGGGTTCGTGTGTATATGGAGACCAAAAAGGAGAATAAAAACTTAGGATCATATGCTTTACGTATAAGTGTACGAAATTTCAATATGGAATTGGCTATCACCAACGATAACAGAAGTACAGGTTTGTTATGTTTAAAATTGCATAGAATTCTTGTTTTACTGTATTATCCACAAAATTACTACATTTTTAGACGATTAAACTATAAACCAGTTAAGGAAGTATAAAGCACTATTGCTTGAGAGATTATATACAAACTTACTACATTTATACTACAAAATAAAATACGATCTATGTTTAAAAAATGTTGACTTCAAAATTTTGTCTTCATCTACAAAATTTGAACAAAAGTTATTCAGATAAATTATAAATCAGTTTAATAATGTATGAAGCAGTATTGTTTTCACAAGTATCTACAAATTGATACAGTTATACTATAATTTAACTACAATCTATGTGGGAAAAAATGATGACTACAAAATTTTCACTATATCTACAAATTATCTACAAAGATTCTATAAAATGATAAATGACACTGTTTGTCTTTATTTTCATGCAGATTCGTGTGGATCCCTAAAGTTACTTGATATGACATCCTCTCCAGATATAGAGGAATATCAAAGTGAAATAATAACAGAAGGTACGCAAAGTGTTGTTGAAGAAGGACAAGTGTATCAAAAGAAGCAAACTGTAGCTGCTGCAATGAAGCACTATTCTATGATACACAAGTTCCAGTTCTGAGTTCAAAGAACTAGCCATAGAAGGTATGGAGATATTTGTTGTGAAAATATCATTAAAACTAGTGTTTTACTCGAGATATGTGTTTTTACACATTGTAGATGAATTGTAGTTAAATTGTAGATTATGTTACTTTATGTTAAAACAGTCCTTTTGTTGCATCTACATTTATAATCTGTATTAAATATTGTATTTTTTTGTAGCTACTGGCTTGTATGCGTTGGTGAAAACTGTAAATGGCACTTCAAGGCAACGTCAATTAATGATTCCGCAATGTTCAAGATAAGGAGTTTCAACCGACAACACACATGTTCCTTAATGGACGATACATTCATACAACGCAAACGTACTGCAACTGTAGTTGGTAGCATGGTCATTCCAAAGTATTGTGATCCTAAGATTGTTTACACACCAAAGGACATACAAACTGACATGTTATCCGACACGGAGTGAACGTAAGCTACATGCAAGCATGGAGAGCAAAGGAAAAGGCTTTACAGTTTTTGAGAGGGCATCTTGCTGACTCCTACAGCAAATTACCAAAATATTATTATATTATTGAGGAGACTTATCCTAGTTCAGTTGTTAAATTGAAGAAGACAGCATATGAATGCTTCTTATATGCATTTGTTGCTCTTTGTACATCAATAAGTGGTTGGCAACATTGTAGGCCAGTAGTAGTGGTTGATGGGACATTCTTAAAGTCAGACTACAGGGGGATTATGCTGACAGCAAGCACCATGGATGCAGCAGGTAAAAAGTGTAGAAATTTTGTATTTTTTTTTGTAGGCAGTCTATAAAATATAGATACATTGTAGAAATTTTGTAGTTATTTTGTAGGCAGTATATAAAATGTGGATACATTATCGATATTTTGTAGATATATAGTAGTAATTATGTATTTATATTTTTATATACATTTTCAAAAGCTGCCAGTTAATTTTTATGAAATAATAATGTAGGTACAATATTACCCTTGGCATATGCTGTGGTTGATTCTGAAAACGATGCATCGTGGAAGTGGTTCTGCGAGCAATTAAAGCTAGCATATGGTGAAAGACCTTCAATGTGTGTTGTTTCGGATAGGAATGAGAGTATCCTAAATGCAACAACAATTGTCTATCCGGGAGTGCCACACTACTCTTGCATGTGGCATATTTGGACAAATATAAGGGCAACGTTCAAGAAGGGTCATCTACAATTACATGAATTGTACTTTGCTACAGCACGGTCATACAATCTGGATGAATTTAATGAAAGGATGTCGAAGATTGAAGAGATAGATCCGCGTGATATTGGCTATCATATATGGTCAAGAGTACATGCAACGGTGAATAGAACTTGGACAATGGCATCAAAATATTGTAGAGTCGTTAAATGCTGTAACAAAAGATGCAAGAGAGCTGCCAATATTTGACCTTTTAGAGTATATGAGGACACTACTAGAACGTTGTACCAACGAGAAGTTATTGAAGGCAAAGGGTACTTTCACATTCCTTGGGTCTAAATTCAACAAAGAATTGGAGAACAACAGAACATTATCGCAGAAGCTTAGGGTAAGATATGTTTATTTGGTGCAGAAAAAAGAAATAATTTAATATGCAGTGTTTCCAGATTGTAGATAAATTGTAGACAAATTGTAGATAATTTGTAGGTTGTAGATAAGTTGTAGAATTTTTGTAGATAAGTTGTAGATAATCTATTTGTATGATTGAAATAATAGCTTTTCTGTTTGTTCTGTAATTGTAGGTGAGGGCTTTAACAGATCATATACATATTGTGTTAGATGGTGTGAAGTGGTACATTGTGTATCTTGAAAGCAAGAAATATAGATGTGGCCAATTCTAAAGCATTAAGGCACAGGAATGAAACTTATGAAAACTATTGCTCTCTGTATTACACAAAGGAGAGCCTACTGCGTACGTATGAAATACCAGTAAATCCTCTTCCTGATGAAAGCAAATGGAATGTGCCACAACATATTTCGGATGAAGTAGTAAATCCACCGACGGGAGATAAAAGGCATCCAGCAAGACCTCAAAAGGAAAGAAAGAAAACATATGATGAAATAAATTCAAGGAAGTACAAGGTGTCATGTGGAAACTGTGGAGGTGAAGGGCATAACAAAAGATCTTGCAAGAATGCGCCCAAAAGGAAATAAATATCATGTAGTTAGAATAGTTATTCAAAATAATTGTTAGTGTATTCAAGTTAGCAGATTTTTGTGTGTAATCGTTTAAGTTTTTAAAGATCATATGTAGTTCAATTTGATTATGTGTTTTTAACATGTTTTTATGTATTGTGTCAAGCATCTAAATTTGTTTTTGATATAGTGTAGTTAAATTTTAATATTTATTATCTACAATACAACTGCTAAAAAAAATTAACTGTAATGTACAGCGTTTCCAGATTGTAGATAAAATGTATACCAAATGTAGTTAAATTGTAGTTTTGTAGATAATTTATAGATAAGTTGTAGATAATATTTCTATGATTAGAGTATTTATTTCTTCTGTTTGTTGTGTAATTTAACTTCAACTGACAGTTATATACATAAAATACCTACAACTTGAAGGTATTTCATAAAAATTATGAACATATACAACTACAAAAATATATACAATAACGACATTGAGTGTTTCCACAATGTAGATATTGTGTAGTTGCTTTGTAGTCAAATTGTATTCTAACATCCTAATAACTATGTTTAATATAGTGAAGATACAGTGCTGTAAAGATTGAACAAATGATGATAAACAGCTAATTTATATTCAAGTGAACTACTAAAACTGAATAGAAAATAACAAAACAAAAAGATTTGCTGAAATAAAAACATAAAATATTTGTTCAGAAAGTTGTGTATTCTCCTTCAACTACCAACTAGCATCAACTAAACTAGGAAAACATGACACTATTTCTTCTTTCTCTGGACTCTAGTCTTCTCATTCAATGCAGGAGCACCCTTCCTCCTTGCTAGCCTTCCTGTAACCTCGCTTTCACTGGTTGACCCATCTTCTTGCTTCTTTGTAGCACAATCCCATAGGAGAGCTCCATAGAGTCTACGGTGTTGCTGTCATATTGCCTCTTTTTCTCAGGTAATACATTAGAACATCAATGTGCTGCACAACAAAATAAAATCTACTATAAGCTACATTGTAATTACAATTACCAACAAAACAGCTACAAATAATTCTACAATGATATCTAAATACAAGTCTACAATTTAAACTACAAAGTCAGACTTCAAATAATCTAACAATTAGCTACACTTTAGCTGCAGTACACTGCAACACGTGGAACGCAGCAACTACAATCAGGGCTCTATCATATATGCATTTATACTACAAATTAATCTTGTAATATTCAGCTTATTCTACAAATTCACTACAATTTAACTACAAACATGAAATACACCTATATCTATTCTGTCCAAATTATTAAATATATAATTTATAGACACAAATCATCAACAAATTAGATACATAAGGTACAAACTAAATTACAGCCACACTACATAGAAGAAAGACAACATTTATAAGTCTGTCTATAGTATATCTACAATTCAAAATACAAGTCATGGTCAAAATATATTTCATATCTACAACATAACTAAATTTAGAATACAAATTCAGAAGACATATTATATCTTATAAATAGATTCTTTGATACTTACCGAGTCATTGAGGACTTGTCCGGAGTGAGCAAGGGAATAAAATCAGTCCTTCTTATCAACCTTTTCCACTCCAAGGTCTAACCAAGGCTTGATTTGGTTATCCTTTATGGAAAACGGAGCCTTCCTCCTGTAACAACAATTAAATGTCCAAAAAAAACATAGAATGACTTACAGATGTAAAAAATAAATGCTGAAATGAAAGTGTCAAATTAGGCATTCATACCTCTTAGATCCTTTGGCATTACAGTGGTATAACCACTTGTTGAATTTATCTAAAACATCAGGATCTACATTTTCACCTATAACAGTGGTGAAGGGGTGCTTCAGGAAGAAAAATTTAGGTCCAAGAGAGTTGCTGCCTCCCGAACTGTATAGAGGTATGAAAGGTGATCGTGCATGCTTCCCCGGATGCCTGGTTCTCCCCGGATGCATAGGTGTTGCTTCTAGTATGGGATCGCCATACTTAACCAATTGTGTTAAGTTGTCGGGCAACTCAAAATCATCCAATGTGACCCCCTTCTTCTCAATGCTTGATCCTTCAGAATCACCTACATCCATATGTTGTGCATCTGCACCTTCATTTTCCTATTGCTCAGTGGCCTGTTCTGTCTGAGCTGCTACAGTCACTCCGTGAATCGGGGACTGTGCATTGGTATCTTCAATCTCTGTAACATAATACATAAGTTACTTAACAGGAATGTAAAAATGTATAAACTACAATAATATATCTCTGAATGACAATATGATATTATACTTGCTTGGTCTTCATCAGCTGCACCTTGAAATTCTATATATAAGTCAGCATGTGCTGGAACATGTTCTGGACAAACTGCAGCTTCAATATGTTGTGTTTTATAATTAAAAATGGTAAATAATACTAGATAATGCTGCCTTGAATTTGTAGATATATGTAGGAAGTTGTAAAAAAATGTGGATAATGTGGATATGCCCTATAAAGTTTTATACTAAATGTAGATAACTGTAGGTATTTTGTAGATACATGTGTTGTTGGTGCTTGCATGCACTTGTTCACCAATATTGAACTGAAATTGCTGGTTGTTCACTCCTTTTTATTGGTCATTGATTTTGGTTGAACTACTAGCAAACTAAATATTTTATGTTAGTTTGAGTATATTGTTTCATATGTCATAAATTGTTTTGGTATATAAATATATGTCAACTCTTACCTTTGCATCATCCTCATCATTTCTCCTGTTTAGCAATTTCAAAACAGTCTTCACAGAATCATCTATAAACACTTGAAGGCCATGTAGTTCTACAAATACAGTCTTCCTAAAATCCTCTAGCTTTCCATCAACCTACAAGTTAAGAATATAGTAAGTCGTTAATTTTATAATATGTCCTAACATAAATTAATAAATATGTGCAATTATAGATAGGAATATGTCAGAATGAACAATTTTTTATATATTCTGAAGGTTGTTTATGAAATGTAGATGGTAGATAATTTGTAAATATATTGTAGTTCATAATATTATCAGCTCAATTCCCTTTTCTAACTTTCTGAGCTTCTTAGCCAGAGAGTCCTTGTCCTCTTGACAATCTGTTTGTTTGGGTTCCAATGTTGGAGGATCAGCATTGGGAACCTCAGATGATTGTTCACCTTCTTGATCTTCATACTCAATTTTGTTTGGCAAAGTAAGCACTGCAATCTCTTCTCCAGATTCACTCATCCTTGTAAACTAAATGAGGAAAAAAAACAGTTAGTTCGACTAAGGCAGAAAATGTAGAGTAATTGTAGATATTATGAAGGCAAATGTAGAATCATAAAAAAATGAAAACTATACCTTAATCCACTCAGGCTTTATCATCTTCTCTTCAAAGGCAGCTAACCAAATCTGCCCCTTAGTAGTTGACCATCTTAATATGCGAGGTATTGAGTCAGAAAACCTCGTAGCAAGCTCAGTGCTGACGGTCGAGCAACACTCATAAAGCCATACTTGCAATGATAATGAGCATCCCCGTATGAGATAAGAATGTACAAGGGGATTTAGTCGGTGCCTAACAGATTCCATAACCTGATTGAACGATTTAATACCCCATAGGTAAGACTCAAACTAACCAGACTCTACCAAATAGAACCTAAAGTGGTCTATAAAAGACAAATGGTCTTTGTCAGAAGGGCAAACAAAAAATTCCCAAAGATAAAGAATGCACAACTTGACTGCATCCTCGTCGTTTACCCAAGATCTATTTGTTACTATGTTTTTCAAATACCACTTCTCTACTTTTTTTTTGTTAGAAAAATAGTTGTTCATTAGCTTACTAACATAACTAGAAGTATATCCATAATCTGTAACCTGATTCACACAATTTAAACCGGTAATTAAAGCAAACTCTCTCAATGAAAAATTCAATTTTTCACCCTTCAAGTGGACTGAAAAATATGATGCATTGGAGTTAGTCAGTTCATACTTCATCAGAAGATGAATGGCTTGGTTTTGCATACATATGGGGGGAGAGACAGTAAGTAACCAAAACATGTGTTTTTAAAAAGCTTCAAAGCATTTGGAGACAATATCTCTTTTATCTGGCTAGGAATGCTAGGTTCACACAAAGTCTGGAATCTAAGCAACCCATAATCCACATTATGTGGGGAAAAATAATGTCCATTCTGCACAAAATGATAAATTATTTCACATTAGTAAACTGCATAAAAAGGAAACATTAATCTACATTTTATCTACAAATGTAACTACAAAATCACTACACAATAGTTACAAATATCATTTTCTACAAAAAAAGGCATCAACAAAAAAAATACCTATNTAAACTGCATAAAAAGGAAACATTAATCTACATTTTATCTACAAATGTAACTACAAAATCACTAAAAAATAGTTAAAAAAACAAATCATTTTCTACAAAAAAAAGGCATCAACAAAAAAATACCTACAAATCTGCTTTAAATAGTATAGCCTACCCACACATATAACTACAAAACACTACAAACATCTACAAATATAAACATTGTCTACAAAAATGCAGGAGAAAAAAGTAACTACAACTCTGCTTCAAATTTTAAAAGCTAACCACAATATAACTACAAATTCACTACAAAAAAACTACAATTATAAACTGTAGAATATCACAATTAAATTATCTTCAAAATTGAGACAATTAATCTACACTTTACTAAAAACATAAAACACAGATTTTTACATCCTAAACCAAACTAAAAAACTGGAAACGAAACTAATAAATGTTTACCCTTCAGCAAAGATTTTTTCTGAACCAATTTTGGGTGNCACAATATAACTACAAATTCACTACAAAAAAACTACAATTATAAACTGTAGAACATCACAACTATAAATTATCTTCAAAATTGAGACAATTAATCTACACTTTACTAAAAAACGTAAAACACAAATTTTTACATCCTAAACCAAACTAAAAAACTGGAAATGAAACTAATAAATATTTACCTTCATCAAAGATTTTTTCTGAACCAATTTTGGGTATTTTTTTGGACTGTTTCTTCATTTTTTGTTTTGAGGAAGCAAGAGACACCTTGGGTTTCTTACCTGTTAGAATTTTAGGGACCTCTTCAGCAAAATCGTCGTCTACCAAAACCTCTTTCCCTTTTCGTTTGAGTTGTTTGCCTGGTGTAGAACTTCCTCTAGCATCTACATCATATTTTTGTNGAAGCAGGAGACACCTTGGGTTTCTTTCCTGTTGGAATTTTAGGGACCTCTTCAGCAAAATCGTTGTCTACCAAAACCTCTTTCCCTTTTCGTTTGAGTTGTTTGCCTGGTGTAGAACTTCCTCCAGTATCTACATCATTTTTTTTTTGTTCTCATCTCGGCTCAGATTTGTCTGGGAGATGAATTATGAGTAGTCTCTTCAAGGCATGTGGAGATTTTACTTATTTTTTGGTGATTTTGGTGTTAACACCCCCAAATCAAATGAGGGGATATCATCTACTGCAGATTGTTTGACTTTTTTTTGGATATTTGATGTTCTTCATGGATTAACTTTAACTTGATNTTTGTCTGGGAGATGAACTATGAGTAGTCTCTTCAATTGCATGTGGAGATTTTACTTGTTTTTTTGGGTGATTTTGGTGTTAACAACCCCAAATCAAATGAGGGGATATCACCTACTGTAGATTTTTAGGACTTTTTTTTTGGATATTTGATGTTCTTCATGGATTAACTTCAACTTGACTAAAATTGGGAACCAACTTTGTAGAATAACAGAAGGTAAAAGAGATTTGTCTGTGTTTTACGTTCTTCGTGGGTAGCTGT